>JACXGM010006639.1:0-12725 GCA_016801145.1 Umbra pygmaea | reverse complement strand
AAGGGGGAATCTTTTAAATAACACTTTTAGTACTTAGTTTCACATTCTGGATTCTTGATGGAATCAAAACGGATCTACCTGGAAAAAAGTGGCTCTCTAATGTGGACAGCAGAACAGCCCCTCCGCAACAATATAAAAATATATATTTGTAGATTTTACATTTTTCCTGGTGTGCACGTGTGTGCTTGTACATGTGAACAGGTTTGGAATTAAATGGGAAAAAGCACCATCACCAAGTGGCCAGAATAGGATGACTAAGAATCTAGAGCTGCCATAAAGTAACTAAAGAGAGGGGTGGTGAGACAGAGTAAAATGTGGCCCCTGTTGTCCCCATCTTCAATTAGTGTTGGGGTCCTGGCCCGCCTTCCTGGCAGCACAGTGTTAACTTAATGTGGCGTGAAGAAATCATTCTGCTGCACTACAGATGGGCTCAGTCATGCAGTGGGTCCCGAGGGCTCTTTACCGAAAGGGCCTTTTTACCGGACCTTAATAATCTGAGCACCACGACCTACTGCTGACATGAAGTATCTGTTGGCCAGCCACCACCCATGTTGGAGCAGAGAGAGATGGATGACCAAGGTGAGAGGAAAGGAGAGGAAGAGGAATGTAAATTACAAGGGAAGAGAGAAGGGGCTTTAAAAGTAACACAATACTCCACATCCCAGTTAGTATCTGGGATGAAAACTACATTAGTTTAAAGAACCAATTGAATCCATTTCTCTATTTTGACCAAGTTTTCTCATACTGCAAATCAAAACCTGTCAATAATGCATACAGAGCTTTACCCACTCATAAAAATTCAAAGAGTGACCATGTATGTTATACGCACCTATCTGAAATTGATCTTCAAAACTCCCTCAACAAAGCCTTCATCCTGGTTTTGTGACTCTGGTCCAATGAAGGGACTGTAGTATTTTATGGTTCTCTTAGGCCTTCCTCTGTCAACATTTGATGGTTCTCTTAGGCCTTCCGCTGTCAACATTTGGTGTAGAGCTCCTGGACGGTAGTGGTTTTAGTCCCAATGATATACTGTACTGGAATGACCACACCAGTCTCTGTAGTTCACTGCCTTGGTGCTCCGTACCAGGCGGTTGTAGAACCAGTCAGGATGCTCTCAATTGTGCAGCAGTAAACTCCCGTGCCTCAAGATGTTATGTGTGTGTGTTGACCATATATATTCTTTGTTCTCGACTCGCTCCACTTTTGCACCATTGATGTAGATGGGGTTTGTTCTTCTCAGCGCTTCCTGTAGTCCACAATCTGATCCTTGGTCTGATGTTGAGAGTTGTGAAGTAACAGATTTAAATATGATTATGAAATGTTAACTGTGTATTGTGGATGTGTAACTAATGGATTGCATTTGAAAAGTAACCTACCCAACCCTGGTTGAGGGTGAGGTTGTTAGCCTGTTAGCTAGGCAGTCATAGCCCTAAACCAACCCCACAGAGCCCCAGAAAAGCCTGATAGTATCAATGAATAACGCCACATACCTAAACCAACCCCACAGAGCCCCATAAAAGCCTGATACTATCAATGAATAACGCCACATGAAAACTGTAAGGGAGTTCTGGTTGACAGTGAGGCTCATGGTGGTAGATATGAAGGCTCTAGGGACATGGATTCACAGAGAGTTTAGTGAGTCAAGGGTTGACAGACAGACAGGGTATGCATTGTCACCTGTTAATATTTCAGAACCTTTCCATTAAACTATCATGTGAATGACAAACCAGCCCAGAGGCAAACCCAAAAATCATGTACACAAAATTCAAAATCAAAGTCTAAGTTTAGCCTTGCAAGTCTGGTTTGCTTTTATCAAACAGTAGCCATGTATTCATTAAGTTGGGTTTGTCTTACCTAACTGAAAAGATTATCATGTAAATATATTTACAGGTACCTACTGTACATTTGTATTCATGAAGTGGGGTTACTCTTTACCCAAGTGAATTTGTTCTGAAATGTAATTATTTTGTCTTGGCTAAAAAATAGTGTTTCATGTTGAAACTGTTGAATTCATCATGTATATTACTTTTCTTATTGTACCCACATTATTTTCTTTGTAACCTTGCTGTTAATGGGTTAGCTGAATGATCCAAACCTCAAGGTAAATCTGATTAAAAACTATTGATTTCCAGAGCATAGTTTTCCTTAACAGCACCAGTAGTACAGTATATACACTATGTCTAGCACCTCTTGTTTCCCAAATGGCTTCCTATCCCCTAAATAGTGCACTACATTTGACCTGGGGTCCTATTGATTTGATTAAAAAAATGCACTATACAGGCAATAGGGTGTTTTGTCTCTGGGCAATCAGCAACCTCAGCTGACAGAATTTCACCCTCTGATCCAATGAAAATGTTATTACTTGGCTCGCTGTAGAGAGAAAGAAATTACTGTGAAAATATAATAAATCAAAAGTGCCCCGTTCAAGAAGAACCCAAAAATTATCTTTGAAGTCAGTCGCAGATGGTCCATGCTTGATAACCTTTTCACCTCAGTGCCCTTGGGGTCTGAACATGCCGAATACATGTAAACATGTTTTATGGCTGCATAAAACTCTACGGAGGTCGCTGCAAGCATTTCTCCTTCACTTCACTTCTGAATTTATTGGGGTGGAGATAGGCAGGCCCCACTTCAGGCTCCTCTTAAATACAAAGGTCGTAAATGTCTAGGACTAAGTGAACAGGGATGACTGGGGGGTTAGGGGGTTCAGCGAGTAACGGACTAACTGCAGTATCATGTTGTTTCGCCCTCACACAACCTTGTGGACAGCGGGGTCTCTCATGGTGGACGAGGGGGATCATGGGTAATGGCATAATGTTTTGGCATGTCCGAGAGTATCTCTGGAGCCCCAAGCTCTGCTCCAGCCTTTACAACAGGAAGTTCTGGTTTACAGAGAAGGTGGATCATTCACTAGGGAGCCTGCGAAGCTACTTTGGACGGTACCGAGAACACATTCCGTCTCAGCTCTTACCCGTCATGTGCGGGTTCGGTTGAGCAGTGATGAAGTGTACCCCCCCGACAGCATCTTTAAATTTGGTTTGGATAAGGAGAACGTTGTCGAAAGTAATGGACTGTAATGGTTATACAGTCCATGTAGACATAGTGCATTACATAGAGAATATGGTTGTCATAGTGCACTACATAGGGAGTAGGGTTTGATTTAGACACCAGTGTAACCACTCTAGATGTAGTGTTGAGGTGATAGTATCTGGGGTTCTGCTGTAGTTACTGTCTGTTTTCACTAGAGTTAGGTTACCTCACTTTTACTGGAAATCTCGAGGAATTCTCCTAGGATCAACTGTAATAGGAGATGGCCTATTAGGGTAGTGGTTCAATAGGGAGCATTTGAGTGGAAGTACTGTTCTGTTTGTATACTACGTACCATTGTATTGCTGGAGGGGTGGCTTCATGAACCTTACTGTCTGTGGCCGATGCCAGATAAATCGAAGTAACCTAAAGTTCAGCTCAATGTGACTGACTGCTGATAACACACATACATGTTTGAAATGCTGGAAATGCTATTGATGAAAGATATGAGATGTGTCCAGCAATGCGATATTAAAATGAATTTTATCCTTAGTTGATCCTTTAATAATGAATTAAACTTAGTATTGCATGTTTTTTAACTAGGCAATTCACATCTAGTGCACATCCATAATGTCAAGTTTTCACAAAGTTTATCCAAAACACAAGTCTTAAACGATACCACCCCTGCACCGGAAACTCCCAGGAGACCATAACACTAACTCAAAATTGTGCAAAGCGATCCAACCAACAACTGCAATGAAGATAAATAAATGAAAAACATTAGCAGCGATATTGTAAGAAGAAACCACCATGGAGAAGAAAATATCCCAGATCCCCAAACAATTACTAGATCACGCATATGGGCAAACACCCGTATAAATACATGAGGAATGTGGTGGAGCAACATACTTTCTGAGATTCAATCTTTCGATTACTTGAATCCCTCAGCCAGATGTGGAGAAAGACGTGTCCTCTGAATCGTTGAGAGTACGTCATTCTCACAGGAAAGTACGTACTCACAGGTACACAACTCCAAAGTGTCTGCACTGCCTGGTGTCATACTTAACCTTTGTTTTACATCCAGTCACTTTTTTACAATTCTCCTCTGACGGGAAGATTGGCTGAGGGGGAGGGGCCTGCTGACATTTTGGTGGTTGTTAAGTTTTATTAAAGGCCTCGCCTGTAGGCTGCACTGATTCTAGGTTGTTAAATCAAGGACCAAATGGGATTTGGTTAAATTCAAAAGTCCTGAAATGCAATTAAATATATGTATAACATCCGTCTCTATGCATATGCAAATAGACCTGAAATAGAGGTTTCCTCAACTTTTGTGGAATGGACAGAATTAAGTAAATGCTGTGAGGTCAAGACCAAATTAACCCCCGACTTCCTCTCTCCTTCTTTTTCCACTCCAAACATCCTTCTTCTTTCAACATTACTATAAGCATGGAAACCCAGCTAACATAGAGCCAATTGAAAACCAACCTTAATACAGAGCATTATTATGATTTCTCACTCCTGTGCTGGCTGGGAATTTCTTCATTCTACTTATTCATATATGCCCAACACCAACGGCCTTAATTTATTTTTGCGAAAAGCAAACTGCAGCGTCAGCTGTACTGTCGTACCGCATGAGTAATGAAACTGGGCCTCAACGCACTTTGAGTGAGTAAAACAAAACGGAAATTAAACACGGTGAGCTGGGTGAGCTATGCAGATACCACAGCCCTTGTTGTTCGCCCCTCTCCCATCAGAACTGATCCATCACCGCATTGCTGGCGTTTCCGTCGCCCCAGTCCACCTGCAATTCTCTTTGTTTATTTATCTTCCCTCCATTCCCGTGATGAATGGATAACAAGATGGAGGATGAATTAATCCCACTGTTACCAGTGTGGATAATAGCAGTGCATTAAAATTGTATTGATGACTCAATCAAGGACGCCTACCTCAAGCCTACCACCATGTTCTGTAATTAGTTCCCCATTTGAGAAAAAAAGGATTTAACTGTATGCCAAGTCTGACAGGTAATATGTAAATCCTGTGTTTTTTTTTGCGGTGTGTCACTTTATTTCACTGATACATACAGCCCTTGTTTCAATTCAGGTTCCAGTGTCGGCTTGCCTGTTGAATGAGACGTTGTTTAATGAAAACTCTTGTTTTTATTTCTCACTATTTTCTCATTTCCTATATCCGTCTAGCAGCCATGGGCTTGGATAACAGAGGACTAACTGGCACTGTATCACATAAACACTCATTTATATGCCCTCACGTCACCTCAGAGGTTTGAGTACAAAACCCAGAGAAATAAAAAGCCATGCTGCAAACACAGAACAGAAGGTAGTAACAAGACCAGTGCATACTGACTGTGCACGTCATGTTTAATGAAAAGAAAAAAGAAAAAAAGAAAATCAATAAATGACATGTGAAAACCCCTCTAGTTTGTGTAATATCTTTACTTACATTTATTTATTTTTATCAATGCAATTTTGAGGGAGAACAAGCCAGCATTTTCATCACATATGCTATCCGTTCCATTTAAAAATTAACGTTGATTTGATTTCAACATGAACAATTATCTTTTCTGAACAAATTAGCATTAAATCCAAATATATTGTGTTAAGCCATGATACAGAATTTTCTGTTTATATTAAAATATTTGGTTACACTTAATTTGGAGAGTCTGAAATTCCATCTGTAGGTGCTCTACAGATAGTTTGTTGATGATATGACTATCAACAAACTATCAACAAACTATTTATTAATAAACAACTAATTGTGTAGTTTAAGGGTAGGGGTAAGTTTAGAATGTTTTAGGGTAATGGTTAAGGTTAGGGTTAACATTAGGGGAATGGTTAAGGTTAGGATTAGGGTTACAGTTAGTAGATAGTTTGTTAAAATGTTGTTGATAGTCTGCAGATAAACTGTAGAGTATCTACATATACACTTTTTGGACTCTCAAAATAAAGTGTTACCAAATATTTACGGGATTAATGTTCACTACATTCACCATATACCGGAGAGTTTGCGGACACAACGTGGATGGGTTATTCTTCCAAGCACAGACGTTCAGAGAAGCATTTCATACTCATGAGGTGGTATTGTAGCGAGACTAAGCTCTAAAGGGTAGAACAGGTCCAGTCTAATGTACCACTAGAGACGAATAGAGACAGCCAAAGCTTGGGTCAATAAAACATCAGCTTTTTCAAAGCCCTCCCCTTTGACTTGCTGAAATGCTTCTCTGACCGTCCGTGCTTGGAAGAATTACCCAGCATTCAAGTTGTGTCCGCAAACTCTCCAGTGACAGTCCTTGTTTGGACAGGTGTGTGCATACTGTATGTCTGAGTGTGTCTGAGTGTGCCTTTTCACTCAGCCTTCAGAATGCCAGGGGTTGACACTGATGGCCCAGGGAGAGGCTTATACGTTTTCTCAGTGTCTTTGTGTACCTAAACTCAATCAATGCACTTCATGTGTAGTCTTTCTAGGGGCTCCCTTTCTTTCTGCTCACCTGGGCTGCCAGGTTGAAAGGTGAAAAATAGTCCAAGCAAAACGAGAGATCCAGCTGTGCCACTGTCCGACTCAAAAACTAGGAAGACACGCTCATCACCAAGTTCTCCCAGGGGCCCCTGGAACGCTCTTCACCATCGTCATGGGAACAACAAATCGATTTGATTTCCATCAACATGTCGTTAGATGATCTCAGTTCAGCTATGGGGATCTGAACAAGAAAACCTTTGTTCTGTCAGTGAGCATTTGGACACCTCCTAAGACAGAAACCAGACACTGCCACTAGTCTTCCTGTTGTCCACTGTAGGGTCACATAGTACTTCTGGTTGTAGCCCAACCCCGTGGCCAGCCTACCCTGCACATCCTGACACTAAAGTGATGCGTTGCGCTGTAACTATCTTCAATTACATCCGTGCCAACAGCGACGTCAAGAGAACAAAAAGGTATAAAGTTTCTCCCACACGGAGGTGTGTGTTTAAGGGTGTGACTTCAACTATATGCTGTTTATTTGAGTCATAAGCCATATAATGTAATTTTGATGTTGAAGATGTCAGATGGATGTGCAGATTTGTGAATGGCAAATTTGACTGTAGTGCGGACCAGATATTTGCAGAAGATTTCCTCAAGAATCATGTCTAGACAGTCTGCGGTACAGATGTACGTTGATGGCCCTAATATTTGCCAGCATTGGCTACATACATATGCTCATTGTACATCATCTCCTGATTACGCACCAGACCCGAGACACTGTGAATGGGAGAGTGTGTGTCTAAGTGTGTGTGTGTGTGTGTGCCGGATGTATGTGTCCATTTTCAGTTGGTGTGTCTCTGATGACACGTGTTTCTGGTCTTTTCCCTCAGTCAGAGATGGGGTGACTCACAGACAACCGGCAAACAGATAGATCATGCCAGCATGGCGGATACACAGCTCCCTGATTAGGAAGGGCCATGTTAGTGTAACTGAGTTAAACATCACCAATGAAGTCACTCCAAATTTAGATTGAAATGTTGCGGATGAAGTCACCCAAGGGTTACAATTGTTGGTGGCTCAACTTGTTGTTGAGGTCATTGGCAAAGCAAGGCAAGGCAAGTTTATTTATATAGCACATTGCATACACAATGGCAATTCAAGGTGCTTTACATAAACAGGAAAACATAAAAATATAAAACTAAAGTTAAAGCAAATAATTGGTTTAATGATCACTCATAATGCGGAACTAAGCAGCATCATTATGTACAGTTTGTAACACTAGCTAAGGGAGCTAGCATGCTAATTGGAGACAGCATCATCGAAAGTGCTCGCAATCCAAATATTGTTTTTGTTTCTATATCACCCTCTGTGCCAACCACAGAAACAATTTGAAGTGCTAGCATGCTAAGCAGAGAAAGTACCCTAATAGTCCTATCATGGTAACTCTGGATTTAAACCTTCAAATGCTAGCATGTTATCCATACAGTGTAGATATTACACTAACAATGCAAGCATGCTAACCAATGGTGGCACAGCCACCAAAGGACTGTCAACGGACAGAAAAAAGGATAAAACAACAGATCAATGATGAATTATATGATATGCTAATTTCAGAGTGGCACTTCTCAAAATTAAAGTTTCATTTATTTGTCACATGGATACATACACAGGATGTACAGATAGAATTGCAGGTACAGTGAAAATATTGTGACATGGCTCAACAATGTAGACGCAATAACAAGAAACGTAAGGGGTAAAAAATGTAAATAAAAACAATTCATAAAAATATAATACGATAAAGGGTAGGAGTAATAAGATGTCTTTATACAGTCTGTACATGCACACAATCCCTCAGATGCACTCAAAAAAATGATATGTTGGACTAACGTAACTGTGTTATGTCAACAGAATGCACATAACTGGGTTATATTACATTTAAGTAATATTATTCATTACAGTGTTACGTTAGTCCAACTTATCATTTTTTTTTATTGTGGGAGGGGACCCACACATTTGCAGGGTTGTAGGCCTAGCATGAACTTTTGGATGAGTAAGGAGGGTGATGGTGTTGAAAATGAAAAGAATCCTCACATTTGTATTTCTTTTGTCAAGGTGGGTGAGAGCGGTGTGCATCTCAGTGGTGATGGCATTGTCTGTGGATCTGTCAGGGCAGTAGGTAAATTGGAGTGGGTCCAAAGTATCGGGAAGGTAGGAGACGGTATGATCTTTGACTAGCCTCTTGAAACATTTCATGATGACAGAGGTGTGTGCTATGGTACGGTATTCATTCAGCTCCATCACCTTCCTTTTCTTTGGAACTGGGATTGTGGATTACTTGAAGCAGAGTGGAAAGATCGGCCTGGTGAAGGGTGGTGTTGAAGATGTCGGGGATTACCTCTGGTAATTGGTCAGCGCACACACTCGGGACCCTGCTGGAGATGCCGTCTCAAGCAGCCATGTGGGCATTAACACGTTGAAAGGACTTATGTACATCCTCTATGGTAAGCGACAGGGTGGGGCCCTCTCGTCAATAAACACACTGGTAGGTTGTTCAGAATCCAAAATCTCAAAATGTGACCAAGTGGCGTGTTTTTTTTTTGTAGTCTGCAATTTTGCGGAACCCCTGCAACATTCTTGTTGCATTCAACCTGCTGAAGTAGCGCTCAAACCCTTTCCCATATTTTCACTTTGCCGCTTTATATCCACTGCACAGTTTGTATCTGTGATGCATTATGCTTTTCATATTAGCAATTGCCTTGCAATGCTTGAAGGCAACATTCTTGTTCTTCTGTTTAGCTCATCAATACTGCTGTAAGGTTTCTTCATAAATCGTTAATTTAGTTAACTAATTCATGGTTAGTATGGTACAGGTTGCTGCAGTAATAGTAGACACACTCCTTTTGTACTCTACAATAAATTCCAGTTGTTGTTGGTAGAAATATGTTATGATTTATTTTAAGATAAACAGTCTTTATTTTCCAAAACACAGTCAATCGGCACCTCCTGGTGAGCGGTCAAAGACAATATAATGTCGGCATCTAAGCCAACCCAAATGTCCTGTAATCTTCCTCATAAAGCCACCTGTAACAAGGCAGAAAAAGGTGTGTCCAACACTATGCATATAGCCACCCATATGAAGGCAAAATTGAAGAATAGATCTCCGTATTTTCTCCTTTGTTTCAGTTGAACACCAAAACGAGAATACGAGCCGTGGCTCGCATTTCCCAAATTTGGTTGAGAAGAAATAACCACATATACCCTCTGATTCGTCCTCCTCAGATCAAAATAATAGATTTATCCTACATTTTTGTTATTATTACTTAGGTGATTTGGATGGGATGATGAGGTCTGATATCTTTCTCAAACTCTTCACATTTAAGCCTTACTCTCAGGTCGTTACTCTAAGGACAATGTCACAAATGGATTCCCTTTTTCATCTCCCTATTGCTCATAAGAACATTTTAGGAGAAACAGTTCAGATACAAGTGATTTAAATGACGCAAAACTGAGATCTCCCATGCCTGCTGAGCTCGAGAAGTGCTGACTTTGAGCAGCACATTTTTCCTACTTTATTAGCATACCCACACATATATTTTATGCATTGTCTTATCCATAACCACATGCACATATCAGTTTTCCTTACTCAAACATGTTCTGAGGGCAGAAAGATTATGATTGGTTCAGGTTAATACCCAATCAATTTTGGAGATGATGCTGGAGTTCAGGAGTATTTCATGTTTGTGCTTGTTGACTGTTCAGATTCAGATCACAAGTTACTCTCCATTTTGATTGGGTATTTGAATGAATCAATCATAATCTTACAGCCCTCAGGACATGTTTGAGTAAGGAGAAATTGTATGTGCTAACCACATACCCACATATACATACACATATTACACATTCCCAAAACCACATCAATACATTAATATTACGACTTATGTCTCCAACAACTGCTATCTATCCAAGGTTTGTGGTTCGGGTAGATTTTAATGGTGACTGACTGAATAATGTTTTTCTGCATTTGATAATAAAGCTGGTAATAGAGTCAGCATATATGCTCAAATCTCCTTCTCAGCCAGTCTTGAATGCACCCCAGTCGTGATCAAAACATTCCTGAAGTGTGGACTCTGATTGTCTGTTACATTATACCTCAGCATCGTCTTAGTGGTCAATCCCTTTCTCTTCATCCTATGTGATGGCACAAGTAGAATGGCATTGTGGTCTGAACACCCAAAGGACGGGCGTTGGATAGCCCTCTATAAGCATTACGAAAAGGCGTAAAGCAGTGATGTATACTTTTAACGTGGATGGGACAATCAACATGTTGGAAGTAATTGGGCAGAACTAATTTCAGGTTACATCGGTTAAAAACTCTTCACACAACTATCTCTGCTTCAGGGTAGATGCTCTCCATTTTAATGATCAATGTAATTCGTTCAATACCAAAATGTTGTCTGCATCAGAGGGAATGTACACAGCTAAAGCGATCACCCAAGTGAATTCTCTCGGGAGATAGTATGGGCGAAGCACTTGAGCCAAATATTCAGCATTTGGTGAGCAGTGATTACCCATTACAGTTTCGTTGTAAGCATTAACCCTTGATTGATCAACCATCAAACATACGCCTCCCTTCTGCTCCCCTCTGCTCTTAAATCTAGAGACAGATTTCATGGCTACACTGATCTCCTGCTTGTAGGCTTCCAGGTAGATCAGCGCGTTGGTGAGTAAATAATGGGTCATAAAATATTGCTCAATCTGTACCATTTAAAGCTACTGTAGGTAGGTTGTATAACGCTTGATTGACTTGGTGAGAATTATTGACGATTTTACCATAGGTGTATTCTGTAAAACTGTAAAGTAGGTTGAAGGCTTTATGCTCTGGATGCTACAGTATGCACTAGGGAGCGGGAAATAAGTTCGCTTTAAATTCTGGACCTTGTGGTATTTCAAGTACAAACTAATACAGAAGAAACGAAAATGTACTCTCGTTTTATCTTCAAAAAATTGACAGGCACAATATTGCATGACTTTTTTATATTATATTAAAGATTATTATTTAATCTGTAATTTTCCTCTAAGACAAGGTTAGCAAGAAAAACATTAAAAAGAAGAAAACAACATAGTTGTCTAGTAGCACGTAGTGAGGCGGCCATTGTCCTTCGGCGTCAACACGGAACTAAGCTGTACATTTCAGAGTTAAGGCTGTTTCCTATCTACTACTGGCCTAGTTTTGGAGGTCAAGGCTTCCCTGAATGTGCGTTATCCTCAAGTATCTGAATTTGTCCAAATGTGTCGAAAATGAGTTGTTCGGTTCTTCCATGTAATATAATAGAGGGATGGGCTCTTTCATACTGTAGAGTATCCCTTTCTGACACATTATATTCCAGTCACAAACAAAAGTAGCAGCCAGTGGGAAAACTGGAAGAACAGATGAACCCCCCCTCTTGTTTCTCCCTCTACTCCTGTCCACCGGCTGGGGTGTGTTGACCCTGCCGACTCTATGGGAACGAGGGGTTTTCCCCACACTTACCCTCTTTCCAGCTGACCTCCTCTACACCCGAGACCCGGCTTATCACGACGCGGCCCAAGAGGAACACAGAGGGGGACGGTGTTGCGAATTCATCACCCAGAGTGTTAAAATTCCCGCAGGAATGTTAATCCGGAGCTCCTACCCGGCACACACTTCCATAATCCACCTATTGCTTAAGAGTTATTTGCTACAGCTACTACCGCCTTACACAGTGTGTGTGTGTGTGTGTGTGTGTGTCTATCTGTGTTTCTTTTTCTCTGTCTGTCTACCTGACTGTCTGTCTCTTTGTGATTATGTCTAACTGAACAGTGTCTCCCTCTCTATGTTACCACTCACCCATCAGAGAGAACATGGCAACTTTACTTGTTGACCTTCAGACATGATTGAATCTGTTCTGCTGCCAAACCAGAAATAAAGGCTTTGAAGAGACAGAGACAGACAGACAGACAGACAGGAGAGATGGAGAGACAGACAGGAGAAAGGGATACAGTTAATGATAAAGTGAGAGATAGGAGAAACAAGGCATACCCCATAATACTCAAACTTTACTTAAACACTCACAAACATACACGCAAATGCACACAGACACAAAATATACACATGCACCATCTCTACCTCTCTCTTTCTCTCTCACACACACACACACACACACACACACACACACACACACACACACACACACACACACACACAC
>JACXGM010006638.1:18342-32469 GCA_016801145.1 Umbra pygmaea | reverse complement strand
AGCGGGGCTACCTAAGCTACTGCTGGTGCCGTGAACACTTCTAGCCTTGGCGCTAGCCGGCGTGCCTGTAGCCTGTGGATTTACTGGGGGTCTACCAGAACTAGTTTGTGTGCTAGCGGGCCCGTTAGTCAGACGGTGGGTCCTACTTAGGGAACTCCTACCCTGAACCTGACTAGACGGGGAACTACCTGATTCCACCAAGCCACCACAACCAACAGAGCTAGCATGTGACTCGGGAACGTTACCTGGGGTGCCAACGTACATACCAGGGGAGGTAGCCACAGAGCTAGGGAAAGTCGGAGGAGGGTTGCGTTGTGAAACGGAAGGGCGAGGAGAGCTGGAAGGAGTAACAGTGACCTGGGGACCCCCACTAGTACGATGAGATGTCCTACCCAGGAGGCTGGCATCCTGGATTTTCTTCAGCAGGCTATCCCAGGCTTCTCTCACGTCCTCCCTCTCAATCCTCTTGTCCTCCCATGGGGAATCCTCCTCTTCATCCTCCGTGAATGAATATTCCTCCTGGTAGAACGGTTCCTCGTCGGAGCTGTCTTGGTCCCACATGCTCGCCAGGCGAGGTCACTCCATAGACTGCGCACCTCCGACCACCAATCCACTATGAGCCAGGGAAAGGCGTGCTTGACCGGGTCCTGGTTTCCTTCTGTGACGAGGCATCCTTCGCTGTCTCCTTAATATAGGTTCGTCAATCTGTCACGGTGCTCCTCTTAACCAGAGAGAGAGAGACAGGCGCGAAGGTTTCAATAATCAAATGTACTTTAATCAAGTAAATGAAAGACTGCCACGAAGGAAAAGGGGTACTAAACCCAGCCCATACAGAGCTGGGTGTGACATCGCAATCCCCATTTCTATCTGTGGCAGAGGAATTATGTGAGCAGAATCCATTCTCATTTTCTGTTTATCCTTGACAGTTAATTATTACATCATCATTCACCAATGGATCAACATTTTTTGTCAACCATTCACATCCGGTATTCCTTCCATAATTGCTGCGTGTATTTAACATCCCTCTGTTTGTACATTCCCTGTCGGTCATTGTATCCTGCCGTGTGTGTCTCCATGCAAACATTAGAAGAAATATAACTGATGTTTTTAACATCCAACAAAAATGTCACCAGTAAACTAATTAGGACTATGTGTTGTACTTGGTCTACAATTATAAAGCCCTACATTACAGTCTGTGCTATTAGATTATGTTTGTTAGAATAGCCTCTAGAGATCAACTTCAGTATAAACTTTATTAAACAAGCCCCATTCAGGGACTTACATGCAGCCCACTCGCTGCACTAAACCAGATGCATATCTTTGCTTTTTCTGAGCATCATTCTCAGTTGCCACAATGATTTCTTTACTACAGTACAATAGTTCTGGATCTAAATTATTTGGATTTAAATGTAAAATTAGGCAATTGGACCGACATAAAGCTGTATATTCTAAATGGGTTTGCGTAAACTTAAGTTAAGTGAGTTCATACATCTTTATACTTTTCAGTATTGGCTCCCTTTGGGAATCAGCCTACAACCCTGGCATTGCATGCCACATGCGCTTACATAGTAGGCTCCTGTAAATAGGGAACCTTTGCAACTACAGAGGCCCCACTAGATATGTATATGTTCAAACCGATTACTAGCTCTACTACTAGTTCACTGTGATGTGAAGTTCTTGACTGAAATGGTAAATGTGCTGCCAGCGGTGTCTGAGATATTTTGTGTGATGTACAGATGGATATATGGACTGTAACGCCCAGCCCAGTGAGGGCTGGCATTAACAGAACTGAGATACGGACTCATTATTTAATTTATTTTATTTATCATATATATGTGTTATTACTGTTTAGTTGGCCCAATGCTTTGCATTATTGTTATAATTAGATTTCTATGAAATTTCCCTTTAGGTTCATGTGATACCTGTCTCTAGTTTGGCTGTTGCTAGGTTAGGTTAGGCTGCTATCTTGTAGATCTGATGATTAATGATTATGTTCAGCCATGTTCTATTAGCCAGTTAGTTTGTTTATATAAAGGGTGGCCAAACTAGAGAGAGGTGTCGGTCATTGATTATTTGTTTGTTGTGTGAGAAGGGAGCTACTACTTTAATGTAAGTTGTGAAAAGTGTGTCATGGAGTTTGGAAGTTTATGCGTACGCTCTTTACTTGTAAGTTACCTATCAGCGTCCCATGCCGCTGTGAGAGCATGGTAATATATATTGTATTGTTATGTACTCGCATTTACTTGTTCACCTGGAATTGTACTAGGTTGTGAAGAGAGTGTGGTATGTGCTTGAGTTTATGCGTATGTTCTACATATATAAAATATATTTGTTTTCAGTGTTTACAGTAAGCCACTGTGAGAGCGTAATAAGCTATATAAGTATACTCGTTGTGCACTCGCTTCTACTGTTCGCCTGCAACTGCATTACATGTATGTTTTCCCAGATTGTCAATTTAACAAGCAACAACCATCAACTACCTTCCTTGGTCTCCCTTCCTCTTCATAACTACACCACCAACCGTGACATGGACAGACAAATGATCTGACAGTAACAAATCCACAGTTCCCTGCATGGTATTTCATCTAGGGAAGATAACCATGTGACAATTCATTTATGCTAATCAATAGACATCCTTCGCTAAAATACTATGAGTGCTTTTGACTAAATGGAATACAGGAAGTTCCAACATCAGGCTAGTTACATATGAATGTGACCGAAAAGCAGCCCACAAACGTGTACATTTGTGCGCCTCTGTACTATACAGTATTACAATCTTATTATTGCTCTCTTGTGACTTTTTAGTTCAATTAAATGTATGAAATCTGGCCATTATAACCTTTCACAATACACAGTATTTACTGACATGCCTTTGTTGTGCCATGGTCATCTAGGGCTGTTTTTCATCTGTTACTATGACAACACCCCTCTGCACTAGTCCTGCCTGCCTGATTCTCTGAATGTGTAGAACAGGAACAAGGAGACCCAGGCAAAGTACATCTATGATTTGGCAATTTAATGGAGATAGGTACAGTATAGTATGTAAGTATAGAGAACATTTGAGAATGTTCCCCTTTAAATATAAACCTCAGATAACACGTTGATTGGTCTGTTAGGTCCACAATATAGCCTATACACAGTAAAAACTGCTGAGTTAATTTTACTCTCACTAGATAACATTTGGTCCCACTCCATTTTGAGTAAAATATGATTTACTCCGCTCAGAGTTAAATATCTTTGAGTGTCCTCTTTTAGGTCAATCAATCACATTTACTTTAAAGCCCGTTTAACAACAGCAGTCATCACAATTTTTTGACAGATACCCGACCTAAAATACCCAAGAGGAAGCAATAACAAGAGATGCAAAGTGCTACACAATTTAACTCTGACTGGAGTAAATCAAATTTTACTCAAAAAAGAGTGGGACCAAATGTTATTTAGTGAATGTAAAATTAAACGTACAATATGTAGTTTTTGGCTGCTAGGGGTCTCTCAATCAGAATAATAGCAAAAGATGTACTTGGATGACGTCGGGAAGTAGCGTGGGATCATGGGTTTTGTTTTCCTCGTCAATGACAACCTTCCAATCTAGCATCTCCGGCAGAAAAAATGTTCACTGACAAAGTAATGTATTGTTAAGAATATTATAACTTTATTCACATTATGTTTGGTAGTTCCCTGGAACTTAGAACAACTAGAGCAGTCAAAGGTTATATGACGCCATTGACGGAAGACAAAATGAAACGTCCCGTGTCTTCGAATTATATTACAAATTTCTCTTGGTTTAACAGCTGGTGATAATATTTAGGATAATGTAAGTACACAACTAAGAAATATATATATAATATAGGTATAACGTTGTACGTCTTTTGTTATTGTTTTGGAAAACGACATATTGTACTCTGCAGTTTTTACTGTGTAGACTTGATCTTTTCTGGAGGTTGGAAAAACAACTGTTTACTGATTAGAATAAAGCAAACAATACCAGGCCAGTGCTATTAGGGAAAAAAATGTTCTCCTTGCTACTCTCTACATCACTGTCAGTGCCACATTACAGTACGCAATAGACTAATAACTGGAATGACTGTGACATTGTCTATCGTATCCTAGGATCATGATCATAAGGTATTTATAAGAAAATAAATACTGGTTAACACAGATGACTGAGATTACTATTTGTACAAACTAAAATAAATAAATATTAATGTGTATTAATGTGTCCTAAGACAATGCCCATATGCGCATGTAACAATAGTAATGTGCTTTTGGTACCTTAAATTTGGTATTTGGCATCGTTCCCCCATTTCATTAAGCCTGTTGTTGTCCAGCCTAATGCCTAAGTACTAAGTAGCCTCGTCACTGTTGATAAAGGAGTATTAGAGCACAAATAAAGCTTACAGAGCCCTCCCAATCCTCTGACTTAAAGCCCAGAAAAACCTGTGGGATGAGCTGAAGAGGAGAGTCCACAAGTGTGAATCTGAAGGATCAGGATACATTCTGAATGGAGGAACGGTCTCATATTCTCTGCCATGTGTTTTCCAACCTCATTACGCATGAATTAAATGAACGGGGCCAATGATTATGGTGCACATATACATATATATAGATGCCGTGGCATCTTAAGTGAACACAGAGGTGTCCCGTCACTGCCCTGGGGCATTGTAAATTATCTTTCGAACAAAGGAAAGACTGCCCCCTGCTGGCCATCCAACACCACTTCCAGCAGCAGTTTTATTCCATCCAGGTACCAACCAGGGCCAACCCTACTTAGCTTTAGATGGTAACCAGCAGAGGAATACAGGGCGCTATGCTGCTGGCATGTGATGTGAGCCTGCATTTACGCTATTGAGCAGGGTTCGAGCCTCTTAACAGTAAGCTAATATTTAATACACTAGATGATGTGAAATACATTAGATATATTGTTGTATTGCCCTTGTTGTTTCTGTTTATTTTACTGTAGCGCTTTGGGTTTAAGAAAAGCGCATTACAAATAAACTGTATTATTTTATTATTATTATTATATACAATGTTTTGCAAAATCAAATGTGTAAATTATATTACACTGCTAAAAAAACGAACACACAATCATCACAGTATAACACCAAGTCAATTAAACTTCAGGGATATCAGTCTGTCCAGTTTGGAAGTATAGGCAATAGTAAATCAATGTCACCTGTTTTGGTGCAAATGAAAGTGACAACAGGTGCAATGGAGAAGCAACAGCAAGACAACCCCCAAAGAGAATGGTTTTGCAGGTGTTAGCCACAGACAATTGCTTTCTCTTTATCCATCCTGACTGATTTAGCATTTTGCTTTTGTCCTTATCACTACTGGTACAATGAGGCAGTACCTGCAGCCCATTTAGTTTGCACAGGTAGTCCAGCTCCTCCACAATGGCACATCCATACGTGCCGTCGCAAGAAGGTTAGTTTGTCTCCCACTACAGTTTCAAGAGCATGGAGAAGATACCAGGAGATGGGTCGCTACATGAGGAGACCTGGACAGGCCCGCAGAAGGGCATCAACCCAGCAACAGGACCAGTATCTGCTTTGTGCAAAGAGAGGAGGAGGACTGCCAGAGCCCTACAAAATGACCTCCATCAGGCTACTGGTGTGCATGTTTCGGACCAAACTGTCAGAAATAGAATTAATTTGCCCAGGATTTGGGATAGCTAAGTCAAATGTTCTACCTAGCGACGTGCGCTCTATAGCAACTCGTTGTGTCCAGTAAATTCAGAATCATGGAAGTATACTGTAGTTGATAAGCATAATTATCACACGTATGATCTGACTAAAGGCTTCCCTGTTGGATGAGTAGTGCAAAAGAATCAACTGGCTCAGCAACATGTGGTTGGATAAACCATTTGAGCGCCCTTCACCATCCTGCATCTGTCCAAGTAGTTGGAGCTACTGACAAGGCAGGGTCAGTGGGAATTATACAAGACCAATTGGTAGGGGAGAGAAATGTGGTAAAAAAATAAACAGACTCCATGAGGGTATGCAGACTCCATGCAGCACTGTGCAGCTCAAATGGCAATCGCCACAGAACACCAATATTGGCTCCCGGTTCTGTTCACAGATGAAAGCAGGTTCACACTGAGCACATGTGACATATGTGAGAGTCTAAAGCAACTTTGGTGAAAGATATGCTGACTGTAACATCATTCACCCTGACCACTTTTTGGCGGTGGGTCAGTGATGGTCAAGGGAGGCATATCCTTGTAGGGTTGTACAACCTCCACATGCTAGTCAACAGTACGCTGACTGCTGTTATCTACCGGGATGAAATCCTCATACTGATCGTCAGGTTCTTCCTGGTACAGATCTGTATCCTATTGAGAACTTCTGGGACTTTACGTATCGCTGCATCCGATGCGGCGAACTAGTGACACAGACTGTCCAGGAGTTCACTGATGCCCTGATCCAGGTCTGGGAGGAGATCCCCCAGGACACCATCCGCTGTCTAATCAGGAGCATGCCCAGACATTGTAGGGAGTGCATAAAAGCACATAGGGGCCATAGACACTACTGAGTCACATTATGAGTTGCAGTGATGAAATTCCCACAAGTTGGAACAGCCTGTAATTACAATTGTGTACCTACATTTTTCTTGTGAGTTTGAATCCAGCCCTCAAATCGTTGATGATTTTGGGTTTCATTGATCATTGTTACATAATGTTGTTACCACTGAATTACACAATATACGCTAAAGATTTTGATCTTTAATATGTTTCTTTCATCTAGACCAGATGTATGATTTGTGTGTTCCCTTAATGTTTTGAGCAGTGTATTTTCACCTTAAAATTATTATAACCAACAATAGTTCAGTGAAAAAAAAGATAATGATAATTTCACTGAAAAGTTATATAATAAAAATTGCTTGTTTACCACCAACAACTATTACAATGTGGAAGCAACTTTTGCTTGGATTACAGCAGTAAATCCTTTTGGATAGGTCTCTATCAACCTAGCACACCTGGATTTTGCAATTTTATCCCATTCTTCTTTGCAAAAGTGTTCAAGCTCAGTTGAATTGTGAGAGGATTTCTTGTGCACAGCCCTCTTTATGCGAGACCACAGATTTCCAATAGGATTGAGGTACTGGCTCTGACTAGGCAATTCCAGGACATTAATCTTTCTTTCTGAAAGCCATTTATTTGGTTGATTTGGTTGAATGCTTTGGTGAAATTATTCTTTAACTACAGCTTTAGGGCAGATGGCAACAGGGTTTACGGCAATATATAGATTCATATTTAGAGATATTCATAGTTCCATCTATCCTAACCAGAGCCCCTGTCCCCACTGAAGAAAACGGATTGATGCCGCTGCTACCATGCATGACAGTATATTGTGTACCGGTACTTTGTGTAATGAGCCATGTTGGCTTTGCACCAAAAATATAATTTAATATAAAAACAATAAGATTCGGCCTTAGTCTCATTATACCAAGAAGAAGAAGCAGAATAAGTTTTATTTATATAGTATATTTCCATAACTCAAGGTTGGTTTACATTGTACATTACAATGCATTTAGAAACTCAGAGATACATTATAGTCACAATTTAGGTACATGTACTCACATTATACAAAATGCATGTTAAATAGATAACTGGGTCTTGAATATAGCCACAGATGAGGTATTACGTAGTGTGAGCGGTAGCGAGTTCCATAATTGAGGAGCATTAACACTAAATGACCTTCCACCTACAGTAGACAACCGGAAATGAGGGATGGACAATAAACCAAGTTCAGCTGATCTAAATGACCGGGCAGGGCAGTAAGGGTAGAGTAAGTCAGACAGATATTAAGGAGCAAGACCATTTAATGCTTTAAATGTTAGAAGCAATACCTTAAAATGGATGCATGATGCCACAGGTAACCAATGGAGGTCCTGGAGTACAGGAAAAATATGAGCAGAACGCCTAGTGGAGGTGAGGACTCTTGCTGCAGAGTTTTGAACATACTGTAGTCTTGCAATACGTTTTTTGGGAAGACCAAGAAATAAGGCAGTGCAATAGTCCAGGCGTGATGTGATTAATGCCTGAATTAAAGTTTCAGCATCAGCTAAATTGAGAGAAGATTGTAGACAAGCAATATTACGAAGATGGAAAAAATTGTTTTTAAAGGACAATTCCGGGCGATTTCAAAACGTAGCTCTGTTGTTTGGATATCTGGAGTGATGTCAGTAGCGAGAATAACTCAAACTATTTGTTTTTACATCTGGCCATGTAACCACCCACCTACTATCCCCAACCACTACGCCGTATGTAGTAACCACACTATTTACCTCTGAATACACTCACAACTGCCCATAGCGTCCAGGTTTGCAACAATAACAGTCGTTGGCATATTTTGATAGATACAGAATTGTGTTTTACAAAATAGCTCTGTGTAAAAGTAATCCCTGAGATGTAGGGTTGAAGAACACAATGAAGACAAGTACGCTCCCCAGACCTCGACAGCATTCTATAAGGTGGAGTGTTCATATATAACTGAATTACCTCTTGAGGCCATCACTGGCTTCAGTTATGGCAGAGGATACCACAGGGAAAAGGAGGAAACATAAAACACGGGCAATTCTTTCTGCCACACGTTTGGTCTAAGCACACCCAAATGTGTATAATCAAACAGGGCCGAACTGCGCTCCCAATCCACCGATGGTGTCGTGATTCATATTAATCAAAATCCAAACATCGTCAATATCACTGAGTTACCAGACAGGTCGCTGTTCATACACAATCTGTAAACCCTCTCAGCTCTGTCTTAGATAGAAGTTTGACATATGAAGAGCTACCCCATGGCACCGAGGAGCTAACTGTGATGCTGGAATAAATCGCCTCTAAATTAGCCCTGCGGCTACTTATTAGTGTGCACACATGAGGTTTCTGCTTGATAGTCTGCCTCTGTATACACTAACTAGCACTGTGGGCTGAGGCTTACTCAAAGACAAACTACACGCATGCCACATAACGAGCTCTCTTTATTTATTAGGCCTGTTTTTTATTACATTTGGGGATGTTTTTTCCTTATTACAGTGGTTCCCAAGTTGCATCCCTGAAGCAGAAAAATAGGAGAAAAGTGGATCACAGAAAAATCTTCACAGACACTTTTAATACAATTTACACTGGGTGCACTTGCCGAGCTCAAAGAGCAGTTTGTCTGCAAATCAGCAGAAGGACGTGGCTTTCTAAAATATCTGTTAATTTGCTTTAGGATCCAGATTGCTTCATCATGCATTATTACAGCGCATGTATGGCAGATAGTAAAGAGGAAAAGGAGGGACATGTCAGTGCTCAGTTCTTTGAGTTAAATGAGACGGACGTACAATAGCAAAAACGCATGCTGTCAAAATGATGTGAAGAAGGATGTTCTACTCGTCGTCCTTGACAATGTGTGCAATACTATCATGTGCTTACTGCCTCATAATCTCTAGAGACATCATCTCCAAAAACAAGTGGAGAGTTTTGGATTAGAAGGTTCTATCTGTGCAAAGCACAGTTGGAAGATATCGAGCATCAAACATCTCACATGCCATATCTTAAAACTGTAATGAATAATTATTTCAAAGCATGATGTTGTCATCATACGGGTATGTACAGAGACATTAGTAAATCTGTTGTTAGGGAATAGAAAATTGGTCTGGGTTTAGCAAGATGTTTTTTTCTACTACACAGCATGTTATATTTATTTAGATTTCAATAGAAATAGAATACATTTCCTTATTACTGATCACATACTCATCATATTGAACTTCCAATGTGCATTTGATAAAGTTATTGTAACAACCAGCCCACTGAGCGCTGGTGTTAATATGAACTGAGAAATGGACTCCTCATTATATTTGTGTTTATGTATTACTGTGGGGGGTTTTGGTTATTGTATATTGGTTGTTTGTAGATATATTATGTTCAATTATTATATATAGGGGTGTTCACGTAATGTGGAGTGTGGCCCACCCCGTTTCACCTGGAGCATTAGACAGATGTTTTTAGTGTTATTGATTAAGTGGGTCGTTTGGCCTGATTGCGTATATCATTCAGCCGGTAGTGTTTCTCCCTATTTAAGACCAGGTGGACAAGGGATGGCGCTGATCATTGTTATATTAAACTGTCATCATTGGAAGACTGAGGTCCAGGAGGTAGTATTTGATACATGCATGTGTAGTTGTGAAAAGGGTGCAGTTTTAGTGTTCGAATCTCTATGCGTACCCTCTTTATAGATATAGTTCATCGTTCTGTGCCGCTATAGAGCACGTTGTATTTATGTCTATATACCGTTGTGCTGATTCACAAGATGTGACACCTGCAACTGCATATCCTGCTTTAATACATTTCCTGGACATACAAGTAAACCAACCATTTAATTCACCATCTGCCTGCCTGGTCTCCCTCTCTCTACACCACACCAATCCATGAGAGTTATCATTCACTCAAAAGACATACACTATGAACCGGTTTCGTGGACAAGGATTAAGTCTAGTCTTGGGCTAAAAAGCAAGATCAATGGAGATTTCCAGTCAACTTGATTATTTTGTCCAGGACTAGGTTTAATCTGTGTCCACGAAACCGGCCCTATATCCTTTAGAGTGAAACATTGTTAAAGCCTAATCTGATGTATAGTAGCAAGAAAAAGACTTTGGAATTACCTGGATTAAATGATCATAAAATCACAACAATAGACAAAATTAAATCACAACAATAGACAAACACAATCTGCTAAAACAATAATGTACAAATTATATTTGTCTTGTCTAAAATAAATAAATCATTCAAACGTGTGCAATACATGGGGTGAATAGGTATGTTAATGCGTAGATTAATGACCAGGACTCAGCTAACCTGGAGTCAATCAGTGATACGACAAGCTTAGTGGTGATAGTATGAGTTGCTCTGGCACAAATTTTACTTTGCTATTCACAAGAAATATTGCCTGATGTGAACTATGCCTTGAACAAAAGAGATCTCAAAAGACACAAGATTTACAACTGTTGACATGCATAGAGCTGGAAAGGATTACAAAAGTACTTCTAAAAGCCTTAATGTTTATCACTCCAGAGTAAGTCAAATAGTTTTTGAATGGAGAGAGTTCATCATTGTTGCTACTCAGTAGGACTGCTAAAATTACTGCAAGAACACAGTGCAGAATGCTCAAGGAGATTAAGAAGAATCCTAGAATGTCAGCTAAGACAGACATCTCTGGAACATGATAACATATTTGTTGACACATCTACGATACATAGGGGTGTGACGGTTATTAAATAACCGTGAGACAGATGGTTATAGGTGAACACAGTCATTAGAACTCTATAACCGCCAAAACCATGTTAGTAAAATATTTACAAAAAATGTAATAATTCAGAGTGTTTAAATACTAATTAAAATAATTGTTTTTCTAACAATCTGTCTTATAAATGGTCTATGTCTTTTCCAACTGTATTTGATTCTTTGGAAAATAGCACAACTGAGGTTTGCAGATACATGCCTGCAGTGCAGTGGCCAGTCTTTGAAGCCACTCAACGGAGTTTAATGGCAAGTGTGGGGCGTGCAAGGCAGCCTATCGTTTAAGCAAACACCTATTTATTGGATTGGAGGAGGTTGAATAGTCTGTTTCTTTCCCGACTGAGGTGAAAATATGGATCTTGTTATAAAAAAGTTTTAAAAAGAGGTTTTTAAAATACTGTCCCAATTCAGATAATTTGAAAAGGATTTAAAACTTAAAAAGTTATTGAAATGCTTATAATGCCATGTTCCTATAACTTAGATAAATATTATATGTATTTCAATATACAGTACAGTTTTGCTTGGAAATTGGATATTATTTGGTTTACTAATAAGGTTGTTTTGGGCTGATACACATAAAGAGACTTTGGGTCTAGCACTGTTGTTAGTACTCTGCTCTTAATCATGTTTATAATTTGCCTTGTGACACGGCTATAAATCAATAGTGCGAAACAGTATCCCACTTGTGAAAACAAGGCATTCATCATCATTACATGTTTACAAAGATGTGAGATGACATAGGGACAGAGAGCAGACTTGAATGGGATAACAGCTGACAAAACATAGATAGTGATGTTCAACTGTCATTAAGTTTTTATAACAAATAAAATTCCAGGCGTTCCTGGTACAGTTTACTCAATGTATATTTATAAACAAATTTTATATTAGCCATAAAACATACAGTGTAAAAGACGCCATGACACTTCCCAGTATTTTACAGACAGTTACTTCTAAGTAATAACAGATAATGTAATGTACAGTATAAACGAAGTAATAGTCTATCAATGTTTCTATATATGGAAACAATCACTCCAGATTGTTACATTGTCAATAAAAATGAGTGACTCCGTTCTACAGCCAATCATGCATGCCCATGCCATGACACTGCCTCCACCATAATTATTCTTGCATAAATGGCAGGATGGAACACTGAAGGTGAGAGACGGTATGCTTTGGATCATCTGCAGCCTG
This sequence comes from Umbra pygmaea, assembly GCA_016801145.1. Classification (NCBI taxonomy): domain Eukaryota; kingdom Metazoa; phylum Chordata; class Actinopteri; order Esociformes; family Umbridae; genus Umbra; species Umbra pygmaea. The sequence goes on along the minus strand of JACXGM010006638.1, from coordinate 20,000 downwards.
TTTTATTCTCCACTATTATTACTTCCTATTATTTTGACAAAGATTCACCTCTCCATAAAACAAAAAAAGAAGTGTACTGGCTGATCTCTGTACTAGTTAGCTAATGAATGCTAATCAGGTATTTATTTTTCTGTATCAATGTTTGCATCTTACAGTGTAGCCTTTGTAAATCTGCTGCTGAAGTCTTCTGTCGACAGTAGATTGTGACACTATCACTCCAGCTTTCTGCAGGTTGTTGGTAATTTCATTCAGACTTACTTTATGGTTTTACAGCTTTGGACATTCTTCTGTCATCAACTGCTATTGTTTCCCCTGGCTTACCTGGTTGTTGCTGATTGCTGAAGACACCAGTGGTTACTTTTTTTTAGGACATGCCGAGCTGTTGATTTGCCAAAGCCTAACTTTTGTGCTATGGTTTAAAATGAGTTTCTATTTTCTATTAGCATCGAAATCTCTTGGTTTTCTTTCATCCACAGTTCCCCATTCTTCATGTTTTATTGTGCTTCCTGACACCAAATGCAGAGCTCAAAAGCAAAGGTTGGGACTGAGACTTCAACATTAACAGCTCTTTCATGTGTGATCAATCAGCCGCTTAGTTTGCTCTCGGGCCGGCCCTGCTTGCATGAATGGGAGGATGGAACTCTGAAAGTGTTGTTAGAACTGGTTGGTAAAACAACATACAATGTATAGCCAAAAGTATGGGGACACCTGACCATCACATACACTGTATAGCCAAAAGTATGGGGATGCCTGACCATCACATCCAATGTATAGCCAAAAGTATGGGGACACCTGACCATCACACCCATATGAGCTTGGTGGACATCCCATTCCAAAACCATGTGGAGTAATGTGATGTTGTCCCACCTGAGAGGTTATATCACCTGACACTCTTCTGGGAAGGCGTTTCACAAGGTTTTGTAGTGTGTATGTGGGAATTTGCACCCATTTAGCAGTTGGGTTGTCCACATACTTTTTCCTATATAGTGTACTATATTTGTTTAAAATACCAGAGATTGTAATATGGCCTGATATTTATCTTTGAAACATATTTATTTCTTGAGTCATATTCCTTGAGTATACAGCCAAAATAATAACCCTCTTATCCAAGTGGGCCTGTGATTACAGGTCTGACACCATAACCATTGAGGCACCTGATGCTCCAGAATATATAAAAAATGTATAAAAAATAAATAAAAAATGTGCCTTTATCTAACGGAACTTTGCACTCTAATTTGCGTAATGTATACCCTGTTAAATTATCTATATTAGATTAAACGTGCAATATGTAATTTTTGGCCACCAGGGGGCTCTCAATCAAAACAATAGCAAAAGATGTACTTGGATGACGTCGGGAGGTTGCGTGGGATCATGGGTTTTGTTATCGTCGTCAATGACAACCTTCCAATCTAGCGTCTCCGGCAGAAAAAATGTTCACTGACAAAGTAATGTGTTGTTGAAAATATTATAACTTTATTCACGTTAAGTTTGGCGGTTCCCTGGAACTTAGAGCAACTATATTATATGACGTCATTGACGGGCGACAAAAAGAAACGTCCCGTGTCTTCAAATTAAATTACAAATTTCTCTGGATTTGAAAGTTGGTGGAAACATTTAGGATAATGTAAGTACACAACTAAGAAATATATATAATATAT
>JACXGM010006638.1:0-18242 GCA_016801145.1 Umbra pygmaea | reverse complement strand
ACTTTGTTGGATGAAGTAAGTACATAATTCTTGTGACTTGTTCACTCTGATCTTTACTTAATGTGTAGGCTTTGGAATAATATATAAGAAATAATCAGTGACAGAAATATACAAAAATCTGGAAGGTGACAGTTTTCACAGCACATGTTTATAAAGAAATAACAGTATGGAGCAATACAAAGATACTGTATTGTTGTAGGACTGGGACCCATCTGGCCTCTCTCACTCGTCAACTCTACCTCCTAAATCATGCCACAGTACTTTGTCATTTTTCCACTCATCGATCTCCAGTAACAATAGGTGGCAGAAATGGAAAGCTGCATTCGAGCTCATTGGCCAAACAGTTTGTATGGGCAGTAGGTATTAGAGGCACCGCTTGCTGAGGAACAATAAAAGAGAAGAGAGAAAAGGAGACAGGTACTGTATAGTCAGGAATAAGGACAAGATGAAAAACTGTTTCAATACAGCACCTGCCTTATCCCTGACATTGGCTAACATTATTTAGCCTCATCATGTGCTTGTGTGTGTTTCTCGGCTTGTCTGGTATTATGTTTCTCAATACTCAGCATTTAATAAGCTCTGTTTGATTAGAAATATAAATTCATAGATTTATTTAAAACAAACACCTAGTATTGATATTTTCATATCAATATCAATTCCAAAAAAAATTACTCCAGGATCAGAGGTATTGATTTTCTCATCCCTATTATACAGCATATTAATCCTTTCAATAATCGCCCTGCTTCCCTTAATTGAAATTAAATTGTAGACCAACCAGTCGATATTTTAAACACTGGGTTGCTAGACTAGCTTCACTCGACTGTAGACTGGTGTAGTGTAGTTATCTAACTTTTTATGAGGATTCAGAAATTATTTTAACAAAGTTAAACACCTTTTGTACCTGTAAACTAATTTGTTAGCTAGCTAGCCTTATTGCCAAGTCACAAATTAAAATAGCCTGCCTTTATACAACATTAATATACTAGCTAGCCACTTTACTTCACCTAGAGTTGGCAGTACACTCCAGCAATCTGACCTCACTGGTGCTGTAACGACAGTTACAGGCAGTGACGAATGGTGGTGATACTGGGTGGGTGGGCTAAATGCATTATACATCCATCAAAAGTTCACATGGCATCAACACATCCATTTAGCAAAGGATTTTATCCACAGCAAATTGCAGTAAGTACAGGGACATTCCCCGGGTGCAGCTTAGGGTAAAGTGCCTTGCCCAAGGACACAACAACATCTGGCACAGTCAGGAATTGAACTGCCAAACTTTCAACTACCAGTCTGACTCCCTAACCACTGAGCCATCTGTGCCACATCTGAAATACCAGGTTACAACAACAACACTATTTACCTTGTTATAACAACTGCTCTACAACAACACTATAGAAAAGTACCCACAAGAATGGCCTTATGGCAAAATACTCTCTATGTATCTGTCTTTCTCACATAGATACACACACACACACACACCATTTGACAATATTTTTATGTACTCATTAGCACATGCCATTTGCAAGAATGATGGAATGATAGGCTACAGTACATGACAGTACAGAACACTCTATCATAGCTTACAATGTCAGAGAAGGGGCCACCTAGGGATGCACTACAAAATGTGTTCCAACTGTAACAACTGCCAATAGATACTGCAATTGTTTGTATCACAACTGTTTTGCATCACATTATTACAAATTAAACAATTTGGTAGAGTAAACCCAGCAAAAATATGGTATTGTTGAAGAGAGACAGGCAATATGTAGACAGGAATGGGAAAGGAAACGTGTGTGATTTAATCACAGAAAAGGTTTCAAAAAAGCAAAATGTAATTTAATGAAAGGGAATCTTCTGGGATCCCAAACACAGCTATCAGGGGGCTTGGAGACAGGTGGAAATTAAGAGCTTCGGATAGGATTTGAAATATAGCATTCCAGTAATTTGTCAATTTAGTGCAATGAAATAACGTATGGAAAAAGTCACATGAAGAATAATAGCATCTATCGTACACATCCATCCCAACATTAGGGTAGATTCTCAATAATTTGGACTTGGAGTAGTGAACTTTGTGAATCACCTTGAACTGTATAAGACCAAGACAAGCACAAGATGAAGTGGAGCTCACTCTGCCAATCGCTCTATCCCACCACTCCTTAGTGAATTCAAAGCCCATTTCCCGCTCCCAGGCAGATTTGGTTATGCTAGTGGTGTGTTCATCCAATGACATGATCCATGAATAGATCTGGGAAACCATTTAATTCTGATGGGATAACAAAGTCAATAAAGCAATCCAGGGTTTGGGTGGGTGGTATGCCGGGAAAATCAGCAAATTCAAAGAAAAAAATGTGTCTAATTTGTAGATGGGGAAAAAAATCAGATGGAGGCAAAGCATGTTTGGCTACCAAGTTGGGAAACTAGAGAAAACATAGTTTTTGTAAAGATCGTGAAAGGTTTTAATACCTTTCCTTTTCCATAGAGAGAAGGCATTGTCAATAACAGATGGAGTGAATATATGGTTGTTATCAACAGGGCCCATAATGGACGTGGAGGAGAATTTGAAATGGTGACGATCTTGTACCAGATTTTAAGTGTTGACAGTATTACCGGATTGCCAGTAAAGTGTGCCAGAGACATAGAGAGAGCAGACCACATTAGCGCAGGTAGGGAATAGAGGTGCAAGACAGACCATCTAACTGACACAAAGATCTATCTGGGGAGTGCAACCAGAATAGGGGTTTCTGAAATTTGGCAGCACAATAGTAATAAAGAAAGTTGGGAAGTGCAAGCCCTTCGCTGAATTTGCATCTCGTAAAAACCAACCTACTGGCCCTGGGTACCTTTCCTCCTCAGATGAAAGAGGTAACAGACTGATTGACTGCCAGGAAAAAGGACATGGGTAAAAACGGAGGGATATACTAGAAAGGTACATAAAGTTGGGCAAGCTATTCATTTGTACGGCATTGCTCTTTCCGGGCAGTGTGCGAGAGAGCGGGCAGTGTGCGAGTCATATTTACTCCTAGATACTTGAAGCCAGAGTTGAGCTGAAAGGGCAACTCTGTCTGCTGAAGCTGTAACGCAGCTGGATTACTCGGGAAGCACTCACCCTTTTGAATATTAAGCTTGTATCCAGAGAAATACAAAAAATTCTCCAAAATGGAGAGAATAGCTGGTAAGGACTCTGCTGGGTTATGCACATACAACAACAAGTTGTCGCCATATAATGATAGTCTAAGTTCTATTCCCTCCCGAGAGACACAGTGGAAAAAGGGTGAAGCCTGCAAAGCCACTGAAAGTGGCTCGATAGCAATGGCAAAGAGTAATGGAGATAGAGGGCAACCCTGCCAGGTCTCGCATTCCAGGGCAAACTAAGCAGAGTGTGTATCATTGGTACAGACACTGGCCTGTAGGGATGCATACAGAAGCCTGATCCATGAGCTGAATGTGTCACCAAACCCAAACTTTCTGAGAGTAGCAAATAAGTATTCCCATTCAATTATTTCAAAAGCCTTCTCTGCATCAAGTGAAAACAGAAATTCAGGGGAATTTGAAAAGTGGAGTAAATGATGTTGAACAGGGTCCGAATATTAACAAATTACTGTCTATCCTTAATGAAACCTGTCCGTTCCTCTGAGATGAAAGCCGGAGGATCCTCTCCAGACGCCTTGCTACAGTAGCAATTTTACAAGCACCTTTGCATCAACATCGAGGGGGCTAAGGGGCCTGTATGAAGAGCAGGATGTGGGGTCCTTCCCTTTCTTAAGAAGATGTGCTATAGAAACTTGTGTTAAGGGTGGGGGAGCACACCATGATCCAATGACTCATTGTACATAGATAGTAGTAAGGGGGCCAAGTGTCAGTAAAGTCTCTGTGAAAAGTTAGCCCCTTTACTGTATTGTGGGCTGAATGAATTTAACGTTGCCAAGGTAGAGAGGTACCCCACCCAGGCGTATTACCTGGGCAGGGTTACTGTGCTGTAGGTTTATTGTTCCTGGGCTTTCCGTCGCTGGAGGGTCAGCAGTTGGAACTGAGGGGGCAGCAGAGGCTGAGTCCAAGCCTCTGGACTGAGCCACCTCAGGGTGTTGATTGGCTGACCCGACAATGGCTAGTATAACCAAGTGTTCCTTTACACACGCAACAACGCTGGCACGCCCAACTCTACTTGCTGGCTCCATATTATTGGTGGTGTGTAATTCTGTTATGTTCGGTTTAGGAAAGAGTAGCCACACGCAGATATAAATCCAAAAGTTGGCATTTAATCCAAACACGTACTTCACAACAGTACTAGTAATGCAAATACAGTACACAGGCCTTGCCTGAAAAGGAAGGAATCGATATACAGGTCAAGCCCGATCTCATACAGAGATTCTTCAAATGTTACGGTCACACACAACTGGCAGATCAATATGTAAAACATAACTCACAACACTAGAAAGGGGAACCTATTACATAGGGGATAAGGGAATGATGACTCAGGTGAGTAACTGAGGGGTGGTGGCATCAATAACTCAGTAATGTCGACCGCTGGAGCTGCGACGACCAGGAGATGGAACAGCAACAGAGGGTCTGATGTGGCAGTAGGGTTGGGAAAACGGAAATAAAGAGTAGGTCCATGGTAACATCACAGGTCCCCCCACCAAGAGCGCAGCTCACAAGGCACCAAATGGGGGGCATGTTGTAGATGGGACCTCCTGGTGTAGTTACGGCACAGGAAAGGTCCCCTGGGGCACCGCAGACATAGGAAGGACCCCCTGGTGATGCGATGGTGCAGGCGATGGTGATGTGGAGGACAGAATCTCAGCTGGCTGCTGGACTGAAGTCAGGGCATGCTGAACAGTACTCTGGGCAGGCTGCACTGTAACCTGTCGAATAGACAACTTAGTCGTACGTCGAGGCGACATCCAGATTTGGTAAAGAGTGAAAGTTTTTAATATGTCTTTTATGGCTCAAAACAAGATGTAATTCACACACTTAGAATAGAAAACTTATTCTACGTCCAAGCGACTTCCAGATTTGGTACAGAGTCAAAGGTTTTACTACGTCTTTTATTGCCCAAAACAAGACGTCTATTCAATGTGCGTGAATTACAACTTAGTTGTATGTCCAGGCGACGTCCAGATTTGGTACAGAGTGAAAGGTTTTACTACGTCTTTTATGGCCCAAAACAAGTCGTAATTCACGCATGTCTAATAGACAACTTATTCGTACAGTATGTCCAGGCGACGTCCAGATTTGGTACAGAGTGAATGTTTTTACTACAGTATGTCTTTTATTGCCCAAAACTAGATGTAATTTACGCAAGAATAGACGACTTAGTTGTACGTCCAGCCAATGTTCAGATTTGGTACAGGGTGAAAGTTGTTATTATGTCTTTTATGGCCCAAACAAGACATATTTTAAGCACTTAAAATACACGACTTTGTGGAACGTCATGCCAACGTCCAGATTTGGACAGTTTTCACTATGTCATTTATGGCCATACAAACAATTCATGGACAGAATTAAAATAAAGGTTCAAACCACTAACACTCATTAATGTCAGGATTACAGCATTGATGGACAGGCTCATAGCAGTTGACAGGGTAATTTATTAGCCAATTTCCAGCAAGGAACAGTTGTTACATTACATCCAAAATATCCAGTCAATATTGCAACATTTGCCAAAAAACAAGACACATACTGTACATGTGGGGGAAAACTAACAAACATACCAGTAAATTAAAAAATAATAACTCACACTCAGGTATTTTAAAGTTTTGTTTTTACCCCCCACCCCTCGCCCTCCATGAAGCATGCTTCAAGTAATTGGCAACAGCCACCCTCACATCCACGTCTGTGGCCTTGCAGGTCCACTTCTGTACAGATTCTGTAACATGAACAGAAACATATTGAATTCCAATGAAATAAAAACAGTCAAGTGTCTAGTCAAAATCCTGTTAGTGTAGCACTCACATGCGTAACACACTAGTACTCTCAATATTAACCAAGAAATGCGAAACATTCACGTGTAATGTAATGTGATCTAATAGATAATCCAAAGGAATAGTCTAATTCTACACATGCATTCAGTTTTGACTTATACATACCATTAACTATGTTGTAAAGATTCCTCTCTGCAAATGCACTCTTATCTTTATGGCACCTCATATTGAATTTTGCCATCAGGCAACCTGTCATCAACCTGAAAGTAAAACTGAACACCAATAAAAGTCCTTCATGTCACATGCAGAACATAGTTCCTAGAGTGAATGACAGTGAATCAAAACAAAACCAAAAAGAGGTGACCATACAAAATGTCAGTTGGCATTCGATGTTTGGAAAGAATCAGGGATCATATTTTACTTTGACGGCCGGTCGGCCAGTTACAGTCCTGGCCGTATTAAAACAGGTGAGAGTAGGCTGAAATGGACTGGCTGTTGCATCCGCAGAAGCACAAAACTGCGCTCTGGCCCGGCCATCATATCGTGAGTGAATGACGGATGCAGGGAGCGACAGATACAGCGCGCAAGCGCCACCCCCCGCCGGCCGCTTCATCCAAAGTCCCGGGCCTTTTTTTGTCCCAGTACATCTCTGGAAAGAATCCAACATAGTTCTTAAACCCCCTGATTAAATTAGTGATTACTAAATTACATTTTGACAGAGCAGTGATCACAATTCCATGAGTGGAATAAAAACTAAGGGTGAATCCCATTTCTCGGTTCTAACCCTTCCCCTACCCCTTCGTCTTAACCCTAGCCCTTGTCCCTCGAAACCGAGTGGTAAGGGATAGGGTTGAAAACATACCCCTATGAAATGAGACACCACTTGGTTACAGTTACGTTATCATACATCGTCGCTAGCTGGCTGCTACATCACCAGAGGCAACAAGTGTTGATCACAAACTTTCAAGATATCAAATGAAATCTGCTGCTAATGTAGTTTAGTTAAAACTGTACACATGCATGGTGTCCATTCAAGGCTAGTCATTGAAATGCGGGACTGTTGTTCAAATCACCAATGTAACAGTTGCGTAGCAAATCAATCAAATAAGATCATGGTTGCAAATATCTACAGGACTGTGCAGAGCACGAAAGAAGTCTGTTGTAATTTTTAAGTCAATTATTTGAGCCGAAAATACATTATTGGACTCTCTTGATGATCTGGCTGCCATTGTTGCCGGTTGCGCAGTGTATTCTGGGTACCCCTTGGTTTCAAGTAAGTTCTTGAAAATGCTTGGTTTTAAGGGGTATCCACTCCTTCCCCTTAGCCCTACCCCTAGATCAAAATGAGAATTGGGATAGCCCTTACTCTCACATGAATGCGCAAAACTAAGGGGAAGGGGTAAGGGGAATGGGTAAGGGCATGGGGTAAGACAGAGAAATGTGATTCACCCTAAATCTCATCTCCCTCTGGGACGTAACAGGAGGAAACAAGTGGGTAAAACTGGCATTGGTACAGTTGAGGTGTGTCAATCATTTTACATATGTCAGAAGCCATAGTTACAGTAGTGATGAGTGAAACCTTAAAGAACTCCAAGCATCATTTCAATGGGTCATTAAAAAGATGTTCTGAATACAGGAATTTACCAGCTGCTTTCTTCATCATCTAGCTCTGTCTCCTGTTTGTCAAACTTCTCCAAAGTATCCAACTTTGCAATGTGGACGTCAGAGTCCTGGGGCTCTGTGGTCCAACCAAGGCGTTTTTGGTCCTCACGTATATCCACTAGTAGCCTTATGACACTGAAACTGAAATTTTGTTAACAAGATTTTTACCAAAAAGAATGAATGCAGCTCTGAGTTCAATGGGAATTGTGATGACGTCAAATCAGACAAGATTTATTTTATATAGTTTTGAAGATATTCCTTTGAGCTAGCCATTTTTGCTGTATTCCAATAGTGAAGCTTACAATTGACCACCCTAGTGATTTTGTATTATTGCATGGATGGGTAGATTCAGACAATTGAGGAAAAGACACAGGAAATCAACCATGCGCGTGTAAATTATCTTGATTAGTGGCAAAGATTACAATGTCATCTGAGACCTTATCAGGATGATTCAAAGCCATTTTGACACTATATTTTGAAATTAACGTAATCTACTCACATACATCAAATAAGAACCACCTGGTACATACTAGAGGCTGTGAAAGAGACTCTTGCACACCATCTATGCCACAGTAGTAACAATATTTTGTAATATGGCAATGTTTCGGTCAAATGACCTTCATCAGCCTGACAGACACAAAGCCAACTTGGTTTCAGATGATTCAGCTGTTGCTACTTAAAACTCTTCCATGCGTATCATCTAATATTATGTTAATTACCACAATTTGCATAATTAATATTCATTAACACTGATCATAACCATATCTCTTGAACCGTTCAAGCTAGAAAGATGAAACCAATTGTGTTTGAGATGTTTAGGCTAATGCAACTGAACATACTGATATGTTCATCAATTGTAAGTATGTTAATTACCAGAATTAGCATAATCAACCTTAATTAAAAGAACACTCCAGACCTCTAAACAGCTCAATATCATTGTGCCGGTCATGTTTCTAACACGACAGTCACAAAAAACACCTGCTCAGGGCATTCACTGCAACATTTTCAAAAAAATCTAGATTCGGGGGATGCATTTGGTTTACTTCCTGAAATGTATTTGTCCTGTTATATTCTCATATTGACTCGATTCAAAGATGAACTTGCTCCAAAACTAACATAAAGTATTAAAAAAAATGTTGTGGTGACGTTACCAAAGGTTATTTGTACATATGTGAGTGTTACGTCTGTGTATGTTATGTCTGTATGTACGTTATGTCTGTGTATTATATCTGTGTTTGTTACATCTCTGTATGTTATGTCTGTGTGTTACGTTTGTGTGTGTTACATCGGTGTGTAAGTTACATCTGTTTGTATGTTACATCTGTGTGTGTTACCTCTGTTTCGATCAACATCAAAACATTATCTCACCAGTAGCATCCCTGGAAATGTCCAGCAAGTAAAATCTTCCCCACTTATCTATTTTTAGCAGCAGCTAACAACAACTGCGTCACAGCCTCTCACTACTTGTGCTTGAAGATGACTCTGCACGTCCTGCTTTTTAGCATGAGAACTGTAAAGTCTCAACTAGTTTTTCAAAATAAAAGTATATTTTCCCTGTCCATTTGTGATCCAACAGCACAGTGTGTTATGTCTGTGTGTATGTATGTCGGTGTGTATGGTACATTTGTGTGTGTTATGTCTGTGTATGTTACATTTGTGTGTATGTTACGTCTGTGTACATTACATCTATGTGTGTTACATCTTTGTATGTTACGTCGGTGTGTGGGTTATGTTTGTGTTTTACATCTGTGTACATTTCACGTCTCTGTGTATGTTACATCTGTGTGTTACACCTGTGTATCTCCTTAACCGTTCATGCTATTGACACCAAACCAACTTTGTTTAAAATAATTAGGATGTTGCTACTCCACCCTCTTCATTTTGTATCATCTATGATTATACTAATTACTATTGTGACCAAACCAACTTGGTTTGAGAGGGTTAGGCTGTTATAGCTTAAACCGTTTCATTAAGTATCATCACTTGGGAATAATAATTGGCATATTTACCATTAGTTTACTCATTACCAATATTTCCACAATCAACCATTTTAGAAACACCAAATAAAAAGCAATTATATTTTTGTCTCCTCCCACACTTCCTTCTACTCCTGCTCCTTTTCCTTCTTCTAGTCCTCCCCTTCTTTTATTCCTTCTGCTCTTTCTTGAAGCCCACCACATTTACTTCTGTAAATGTTTTTCTCCATTTACATCTGTGTACCACAGCAGATTGGAAATGAAATTAAATAAGAATATGTGCTCAAAGTGCAGACTTGCATAGCACTTTTTATTTTTTGTTTGCACACATGTTAAACATTCAGTGAAACCAAATATTTTAAAAAGGATTTATATTTAGAGAGTTATTGAGAGTTTAAATGTACCAGGCAAGTTGACTGTGAACATATTGTCATTTGTAGCAATGGCCTGGGGAGGGAATGAATGAGCTAAATGAAAGCTGGGGATGATGGAATGAGGGCCAGATTGGAAATTCGTCCAGGACACCAGGGTTAACACTTGTACTCTTATGAATAGTGCCCGTTTAACATCCCATCCGAAAGACACCAGCTTACACATGGATGTCTCCATGACTGCCCTGGGGCATTGGGAATGAACTTTAGACCAGATGGAAGAGTGCCCCCTACTGGCCCTCCAACACCACTTCCAGCAGCACTGGTCTCCCATCCAAACCTAAACAGGCCTGACCCTGCTTAGATTCAGAATATAAACAGTGAGTTGCAGTGGGCCAAAGGTACAGTAAGATGACATGTACCTTGATCAGTAACAGCACACCTGAGTTAATGGCTTCTTCTTCACAGAGAGGTCTTGATCGAGATGTCTTAGAGAGGACAAACAGTTACCAAGAGGAAGAGCATCTCCATCTTTTCCAGATTGAGCTTGAAATAGCGAGCCGAGTTGGATGACATCCAAGCGAGATGTATGTCAGGCATGCAAAAACTTAGTTAAGTGTATTCAGTATAGCCACGATAGGGATGACGACATGAAGATATCAAGGAGCTAAGTAGAGAAAGAGAGAAGGATGGGCTAAAGAACCGTGCCAAGGGGGACACCAGTAGTGAGAGCCCATAAAGCACACACAGATCGTCTTCATGTCACCTGGTCAGAGCAGCAGCAATCCAGAAATGTGTGGCACTAAGTGAATGATATGACTCAGAGAGCATTAGCGAAGGGCCGAGCTAGCTGTTCAGAAGAAAAAGTGCAGTAAGTGTGATAGGATGTGGCGGGGGAGGTGAGTAGGTTCGAAAACAGAATAATCGGGAAACAAAAGGAAGAAGGTTTTTGCAGATGTGAAAGTTGATAGGATAGACAAAGTATGATTAGTAGGGGGAGAGAGCCATGATTGTGACCCAGCACCACACTCTGTGCAGGGGCTGAGTGGTTTGGGTAGGAGCAGAGAGTAGGAGGGAAAGTGACAAAGTCGACAGACAGCCTCTAGTAAAGATAAGGTCAAGTCGGGCAAGTGACTGCGTTCTAAGTGGGAGGAGACTGAGAAGTAGTGATGTCAAATTAGGAAAGCTGTAAAGAAATTATTCAAATTTGGACGTCAGCAATGAAAAAGGAGTTCATTAAGGAAGGGCACTCGGACGACAGATTACACCAATTACAGTGAGAGAATATAATTAAAATAGAGCACGGACAGGTGAAGGGCAAACAGAGAAAATCTCCACTTTGGAAAAATGAGTAACCGTCTACTATCATCTCAAACTTTTGAAAAATGTGAAATAGGCTATAGCTGCTGGAGTAGCAGTGTTTCCTGCGGGTAAATAATCCATGTTGTCAGGGGCAAAAAGCCCTAGACTTAAGGGCAGTAGAGACTAAGATGAACTCTGCCAGTGTTACAGCAGATCTGCAATTCTAAACATTGCTTTGAGAACAAGAATTGCAGATGAGTAGTGTGAGCAGGAGACAGTATTAAAAGGGCTACTGAGTCAGAGTGGTGAGCATAATGTTGAAAACTACAGAGTTAGAAGCAAACCGGGAAAATGCTGCAAAAGTGCAAAAAGAGATTTCAAAGGAAAATTATAAAAATAAACCTAGTTGATGTATTCAAGTGAAACAGAGATGTAAAGGCTTTTTTCTTTGTTTCTCTTCCAAAATAACTCCACAGAACAACTTGGCAGTTTTGTATTTGTTTCAGCGACAGTCTTCTTTTTGGCTGACACTACTTTTATTTGACAAGAATGTTGCTAACAGCTACGATACTGACAGAATGTGTATGTTAATTGATGATTGCCTATCAAAGGTGAAGAAACCACTCCCTCAACATTTCAAGCACTTATTACCAAAACAAAAACATACAGTACCCTTCATATGTATTGAGACAGTAAAGCATAATTGCTATTTTTTCTGTAGATTTAAGATATTTGAAAATTTGATTCAAAGATGAATATTAGGCAAAGGTGAATGAATATGGGGTACAGACAGACACTTAATTATGGCTGTTTTAGCAGATACATAAACTCAACAAAAAAAACAAATGTCCCTTTTTCAGGACGATATCCATGCTTGTTCAATGACCATCAACAATGTATGTTCATGTATGAAAATGCACCTTTGGAACGGTCGCTAAGACACCAACAGCTTACAGATGGTAGGCGTCTGTTTCTGATGTTGATACTAGAAGGACCCAAAACGCTGGGAACATGCGTCAGGACCACGTGGCTTGATGACTCCTTCCTGTCTGTCCTGTGCCCACCTTGCTGAGCTGGTGCCCACGTCGCTGCTGTCGGTGATAACATTTTCTGCTTGGCGACTCCAGCAGTACCTCTCCAGAGCATGTCACCTTCTCCCTGCCTAAGACCGCCAAATTGTGTTGATGCTACACAAAGTCTGTGGTCACAGCCCACCCATTTCTATCTCTGTTTATATACACTAATTGAACACGGATAAACAATGTGGCCTTGATACAATAGGCTGTGTACTTTTCAGATTCCCCACCCGGTACCACACGAAGATGACTGGCCACCACCTTCAGTCTGGCCTCTCTCTAGGTTTCTTCCTAGGTTGCAACCTACTAGGGGGGTTTTCTTAGCCCCTGTGCTTCACTTGTAGTTCTTGCCCTTTGTGGTTTAAGGCCAGGTATCTGTTAAAGCACTTTGGGACAACTGCTGTTGTAAAAAGGATTTATAAAATACATTTGATTGATTGAATTAAGGTCACCATTATGAATAGTGAGGAATCTAAAGAGACCTTTCTACTGACTCTGAAAAACACCAAAAGTAAGACGTCCAGGTTCCTTGCTCATCTGCATGAACGTGCCTTAGGCATGCTGCAAGGAGGCTGGAGGACTTCAATGTGGCCAGGGTAATAAATTGCAATGTCCATACTTTGAGACGCCTAAGATATCATTACAGGGTGGCAGGAAGGACAGCTGGTCATCCTTACTGTGGCAGACCACGTGTAACAACAACTGCGCAGAATCGGTACATCTGAACATCACACTTTCAGGACAGATACAGGATGGCAACAACAACTGTTCGAGTTACACTAAAAACACACAATCCCTCCATTAATGCTCAGACTCTCTACACAAGGAGAGCCTAAACTGTGGGCGCTGTAGGCCTGTTGTAGGGCAGGTCCCCACCAGACATCACCCGCCACAACATCGCCTACGGGCACAAACCCACTTTCAGTAGACCAGACAGAACAAGCAAAAAGTGCTCTTCACTGAAGAGTCGCGGTTTTCTCTCGGACTCGGATGATGGTCGGACTCGGATTTATCATTGAAGGAATGAGCGTTACAATGACACCTGTACTCTGGATTGGGATCAATTTGGAGGTGGAGGGTCCATCATGGTCTGGGGCGGTGTGTCACAGCATCATTAGACTGAGTTTGCTGTCATTGCAGGCAATTTCAATGCTGTGATTTACAGGGAAGACATCCTCTCTCATGTGGTACCCTTCCTGCAGGCTCATCCTGACATGACCCTCCAGCATGACAATGCCGCCAGCCATACTGCTTGGTCTGCGCATGATTTCCTGCAAGACAGGAATGTCAGTGTTCTGCCATGGCCAGTGAAGAGCCCGGATCTCAATCCCATTGAGCACATCTGGGACCTGTTGAACCTGGTGGAACTGATATTGAAATGGTTTAAATATAATTCCCAGGAGACAACAAATAAAAGTATTAATTAATTTAATAGATAAACACAGTATAAGTGGTTAAAGACAATGCTCCGGAAACTTTAAGGTTACACATTCTTATCTAAACTGTTTGGGGTCATGGGATGATAAATCCTTCTTTATACTAACATATAGATCTGTCTAAAGCCACAGCTCACATTCCACTAGGAAGCGATTCCACTCTTAGGGCACTCACAGGATGGGCATACTGTAGATGTACTGAATGGGGAAAGATCAGTTAATACCTAAGGATGAAACATAATTTTTTTATGTACATTTTCGGGATCCATCAGGTTGGAGGGTGAGGGCTTGGGCCATTTCCGGAAGAAATGTCTGGGAACTTGCAGGTGCCTTGGTAGTAGAGTGGGTTAACAACTCAGTGGGTAAACAACTCAAAGGGGTCAACAACTCAGTGGGTTAACAACTCAAAGTGGTTAACAACTCAGTGGGTTAAAAACTCACAGTGAGTTAACAACTCATGGCAAATCTGGTGCAATCAATGAAGAGGAGATGCACTGCAGTACTTAATGTAGCTGGTGGCCACACCAGATATTGACTGTTACTTTTGATTTTGATCCCTTTGTTCAGGGAAACATCTTTCAATTTCTGTTAGTCACATGTCTGTGGAACCTGGTTAGTTTATGTCTTAGTTGTTAAATCTTTTTATACACATGTTGAGTTTGCTGACAATGTCAACAGTGGACATTTGTTTTTTTGCTGAGTTTACATGTTTTACTCACTAAGAATAAGAGCACCTTCAGAGTTCCATCCCCCGATTTTATGCTTGCAAAAGTATTGGGACAATGAAATTTAAAGCAAATGTAAGAAGTATAAAGGCTAGTTACTGTTGCAAACCTCTTGCACGTGATAGCAGCAGTGACCCGTAGACAAACTCTTGGTATCATCCATTGAGATGTTTTGCCAATTCTTTACCAGTTTGTGCCGTTGCTTGTTCTGGGAGTGTCTGACTTTACTCACCTCTTCAGAAAGTGAAAAGCATGTTTATTCACATACAAATCATGTGATTGACTTAGCCAGTCTTAAACTTTGCATTTTTCCTCCCCTGATAAACTCCCTGGTTTTGGGTCACTGTGTCCTTGTGAAATGCGTCTGGTGGCATTTTCTTGTAAATTGCTAGCCAAGATACTGTACTTCTGAATTAAAGCTCTGCTCCAAAACTGTACAGGCTGATCTCTGTACTTTTTTGCAGATGTTAATCTGGCTATCTGTGTTTGGCGTGGATCGAACCTGATCAGATTGCTGACGTCACCAGTGTTTAATTTTTTTCCCAGGACATTCCAATCTGTTGATTTGTATATGCCCAACATTTGTGCTATGGTTCTTATTGAGTTCCTCTGTTCTTGTAGCATCAAAATCAATGCAGGGTCCAAAAAAATATTTTTAACTGAGACTAAAACTTCACACTTGTTGAAAAATCACAG
Organism: Umbra pygmaea; assembly: GCA_016801145.1. Classification (NCBI taxonomy): domain Eukaryota; kingdom Metazoa; phylum Chordata; class Actinopteri; order Esociformes; family Umbridae; genus Umbra; species Umbra pygmaea. The sequence goes on along the minus strand of JACXGM010006638.1, from coordinate 3,074 downwards.
CAACAGGAAAAACATTATCAATTAGAAACACTTGCTAGCCAAATGTCCCTAAGAGTTTGCTTGAGTAAATGGTGTATGGAACTGTGAAAGTGTTGTTATGCTTAGTTGGTAAACAAAAATATTTGTTCAAACAGGTAGAAATTAAAGGTGACAGTCTGTACTCTTGCCTAATATTAATCTTTGAATCATCTTTTATTATGCCTTGACTGTACCAAAAAACGAATTTTTGACTTTATTGTCCCAATTCTTATGGACGGCAATAAATCCCTTCACCTGATACCAAGTTAATCATAAAATCATCTAGCAACGTAACAATTTGAATGGGCTATTGGGAAGATAGCATTTAAATTAGATATAACTAACTAGCCAAAAACATTCTACTAGATAAAGACAAAATAGGACTACCATTGCTTGGAAGAGGAGTCCTCTGGCTTTGGATAGAAGCATACAGTATGCATTGTGATCAAATATTTAATTGATGAGAAACACTGCAGAATGTCAGCCCCATCTCTTCTCGCACTATGCATTAGGCTTCTGCTGCCCGGACAGCCATTCCTCTGGCACACATTACTTTGAATTTAAAAAGTAAATTGATCAACTATTTTTAAATTGGGGGAGGGTGGAGTATTAAAATCATAACATTACAATTTTAAAGTACCGTATATACAGAATGTTGCTTACCCACCAAGCCTAACAGCAAAATATTTTAGAGGGTAGGGATAGCCTTTGGAGCTCAGCTGATGCCCATGGCGCTGCATTAATTTAGGAGGTAACGTGCACAGATTTCTTAAACATTAGTTTGATTGTAGGATGAGCTGGGGAGTTAAAATTTAGTCTACTTATGACCAAAAATAAATGTTTAAATAATACCAAAGAATAATGGCACAATCATTTTTTATTAATACTGTTTTGATATTTTCTGACAAAAATAAAAAATAAAACAGCATTAACAATCCATGATTTTATAAACATTCTGTCCGTTTACAAGTGTACCATAACATCACTAATTAGTGTAGCATCACTAATAATATTTATCAAAAGGCCCTTCTAATCTATTCTGGAAGACTCTACTGCCCCCTTGTGACATAGAATAAGGAATTGAAAATGATAATTGTGTTCTATCCTTCTCATTCCATTCTTAAAGAATATGACACATTCAGTCCATTAGATCTCATACAATAAAAGGTAATATAGCCTATGTATTGTGGCAAATGACTCTCTGCGTTTGTATCAAGTGAATGATGTCTCCATCCTATGTAAGCTACAATTAATGACGTAACACTAAGTGTAGTCTTGATAACAGCAGGCGCCACTTGTCCACCCACAAGTGCTCTGATGATGGTCTTGTACTACCCAGGCCTCCTGCAGTGTCACACACACAGAGTCCCACTCAGATTCCTCCTGTGCATCTCGGTTCTCCTCTCGTACCATCTGTGTCACTGAGGGAATGAAAGGCTGCAGGGCTGGAAAAGACAGACCCCAGAGATGAGTCACTTAACACATCACCACTGGTGATAGGGTTGGCATTTGGTCCCTCAATGACTCCACCCCGGCCCCCCTTTGGCTTCTGCTATTCTAGGGGCCAATGATTAAGGCTCACACTACATTGACAGTGGTGTGGGCTTTGCCTGCAGGACGTACAACAGTCAGTTTCCAGCAGTGGGTGTAGGTATAGCAGTGGTACGGGAATGTGGGAAGAGAAACTCCTGCTAGATTGAGACCCGGAAAAATCAGCCATTCTATAGCTGAAAAAGGCAGTTAAAACTTTCTTATCCAAAGTTGTTTCTGTAAATCAGTGTGAACTTCGTTATAAATATGTGGTATGATAAGGGTAAAAAAAATCAATAAATAACCAACAACTCCTGTAATACTATAGCATCCATAACTTGTAAATGTGACAGACTGTAACATTTATCATTGGAATTATAGAAATGGTTTATATTTCTTTATGTTTCTGTGAGACTACAGTATTTCCAATATAAGTAATTTGTCATTTAAAGCTATATTAAATATGAATACCTGTGCATGAAACAATTGAGTCGTTTTAGATCATTTTAATAATACTGGACAAATTGCACTCAAACCTGCAGTTATTTAGCCAGTGTGCATGTATTTCAGAAACACTTTTTTACTACAGAAATCTAGTTTACACTAGATGGCAGTATAATCTAAGAGCATTTATTATTTGATATAGTAGATTATATTGTAAATATGCAAGTGAATAATTTGGTAATGCTATTCGCCCGATGTACAGTAGCCTAAATAGTAAATATCGTAAACAGTGTTTCAATAAATAACGAATATATATATATATACAGGTCCTTCTCAAGAAATTAGCATATTGTGATAAAGTTCATTATTTTCCATAATGTAATGATAAAAATTAAACTTTTATATATTTTAGATTCATTGCACACCAACTAAAATATTTCAGGTAATTTATTGTTTTAATACTGATGATTTTGGCATACAGCTCATGAAAACCCAAAATTCCTATCTCAAGGAATTAGCATATATCATCTGACCAATAAAAGAAGTGTTTGTAATACAAAAAAAAGAAAGTCAACCTTCAAATAATTATGTTCAGTTATGCACTCAATACTTAATCGGGAATCCTTTTGCAGAAATGACTGCTTCAATATGGCGTGGCATGGAGGCAATCAGCCTGTGGCACTGCTAAGGTGTGATGGAGGCCCAGGATGCTTCGATAGTGGCCTTAAGCTCATCCAGAGTGTTGGGTCTTGCGTCTCTCAACATCCTCTTCACAATATCCCACAGATTCTTTATGGGGTTCAGGTCAGGAGAGTTGGCAGGCCAATTGAGCACAGTAATACCATGGTCAGTTAACCATTTACCAGTGGTTTTGTTACTGTGAGCAGGTGCCAGGTCGTGCTGAAAAATGAAATCTTCATCTCCATGAAGCTTTTCAGCAGATGGAAGCATGAAAAGTCTCCCCAGTCTTCCTCCAGACTCTGGCACCTTGATTTCCGAATGACATGCAAAATCTGTTGTTGTTTTGTTGTGCTGCTTCTCTGTAGCCCAGGTCAGGCGCTTCTGCCGCTGTTTCTGGTTCA
>JACXGM010006637.1:0-32373 GCA_016801145.1 Umbra pygmaea | reverse complement strand
CTCTCTCTCTCTCTCTCTCTCTCTCTCTCTCTCTCTCTCTCTCTCTCTCTCTCTCTCTCTCTCTCTCTCTCTCTCTCTCTCTCTCTCTCTCTCTCTCTCTCTCTCTCTCTCTCTCTCTCTCTCTCTCTCTCTCTCTCTCTCTCTCTCTCTCTCTCTCTCTCTCTCTCTCTCTCTCTCTCTATTGCTATTTTCACTCAAACCACACATTCAACATAAACAGGTAGAAAAAGAAATGTCATGCATGTGGGATGATGGCAGGCCAGTTCAAACAGCTTTTGGATGTTTGAAGACGGAGAGTGACAGGGAAAGCATGCAGTGTGGTATTTGTGTAGTGTGTATTTAGAAAGCTGTTCCAGTGGGGAAGGCAAAGAGCAGCAAAGCTCAAACAGAACCATAGAGTCATTATTTTTAGTGTGTTTACTGTGGAGCTATTGGAATGTAGGCCCAATCCTCTCCATCCTGGGGATAGAGACAGTGGAGAGATGGGGTTATGCTAAAGGAGAGCACACATCATTATGAAATCAGATGGCACATAATTAAAATCAGTTCATTTTACAGCACAGTAATCTCAAACAACACTGCGAGACAATAAAATGTGCTTAGTGTTTCGGGATAAACGTTTATCGTAATAATTGCTATACACTCTATTTCCCCTGTCACATTCAATGATAAGTAACCTATATGATTCCTGTCTGCTGACAGAAAACCACCAATTTGGTCCCTGTTCTCAAGTGAAACTTTGTCGTTAATTTTTTCCTTCTTTGAAATTCTAACATTTTGTCAGTTTTGTCATTTTGTCCCAATTGTAGTGTCAGTGTTGTTGGTTCAGGGACCAGTATGGCAAAGCAGGGAACTGGTTTCAGGAAACAACAGTATATTGGAAAACGCTTTTTTGTGCCAAAATATAGTACAGTAATGCTTGAAAGATTGTGAAGCCTTCTAAAACATCATCAGACGTTCACACAAGCCCTAAAATTAGATAGAGAACCCAATTAAACAATTGAGACAAAAATATTGTACTTGGTCATTTATTTATTGATGACAATGATCCATTATTACATTTCTGTGAGTGGCAATAGTATGTGAACCTCCAGGATAAACAGTTAATTGGAAGGTTAAATTAGTCAAATGTTCTCAATTAATGGGATGACAATCAGGTGTGACTGGGCACCCTGTTTTATTTAATATTTATATGAACATGTATAGTGCTAGATCCCAGGAGGGTGTGAACTGTGCATCAACACAACTGAGCTGCCATTAAACAAAATCGATTTGAGACTTTGTTTTTGTCTGTGCGGATGCTTCCACCAACCATCACGTTACAGAATAACTGACCCAGTATGGACGCAGCAGGACCCAGAGGCCCATCCCAGCCAAACGAGGGGAGAGACCAAGCCATCGAGAGGCACGAGCAGAAACTTTCTCAGTTAGCGGAGGCCATGAACACGGTGCGGACCTCCTTGAACCAGCTGGAGCAGGCCCTACCAACCGTTCCTAGCTCATCTGATTCAGACCTTACTGACAGGGATGGTGGAACAGGGAGCGGCTCGGGTATGAGAACCTTGCAACATCCACCTGCCCAGGGACTACGGGTGGAAATTAGCAATTTGCTACAACCTGGCACAAGACATCTATAATGTTTTTTGTGCACTGTCCCTGTTCAAATAAATAAATTACTTACTTACTTACTTAGCGCCGGAGATTTATGAGGGCAACGCAGCGAACTCCACTTTTCTTCTCACTGAGGCCTCACTTGTGATTTCTTGTCTCTCTCGATGTGCGGCTGAGTAGGCTACCATGCTTTGGGATCGAGGTTATCAGGCACTTCATCCCTATAATGCTTTTAAGACTCTATTCCGGGCTGTTTCTGATCACCCGGTTGAGGGCAAATATGCGGGGGAACAATTGCTCCAGCTGAATCAGTGGAATCGGCCCGCAGCAGAATACGCACTCCACTTTCGTATGGTGGCTGCCAGTGTTGGGTAAAGTAGCTTGTACAGTTACATTCCAGTTACTTGCTGAGTTCACAAGTTTTGGGAAGTCCCTAATTAAGACAAAATGATCAAGTAAATGGAGTGAGTAAAATCTTACTGGTGACCATGATTGATATTTTCTATACTCTTTCTATTTGTTTTATAGGTCACTGTTAAGATATGAACTCAATTTACCTGATCATTTTTTCTTACTAAGGCACTTCCCAAAACTTGTGAATTCAACATGTTACTGGAATGTAACTGGAATGTAACTGAAAAGTAGCTTTACCCAACACTGGTGGCTGCAGGAAGTGGATGGAACGATGCTGCGCTCATAGCACATTTCAGGCAAGGTCTGAATACCAACATTCAAAACGAACTTGCTGGCTGAGATGAGGACACGGGATTAGATCAGCTCGGAGAAACACGACCATGACAACCTTTTCTATTGAGTGGAGAGATGAAGCTATGGAAGTGGACTCCACGCATCTGTCTTCCTTGGAACGCCAGTGGTAGGGCTGGGCACCGAACATCGATAATTTTATGGCATTGACCGAAATAATTCAATACTATCGAGTATCAAAAAAGTATTTATCTTTTGGTGCCAATTTTCGGTTTCAAAAGCGTCTGTGAGCCGATAATCATTTAGCATACTTGCGTGTAATGACAAAGTCACCGGCGATTGGCTGTCTAACGCAACTTAAAACACGTCATGTGAAATAGACACCACCACCACACAGAGGATTTCTGAAGATACTTGCAGTCGTATACCGTTTATAACGTTACTATTTGACTAGGCAACATCTTTGTTTTTCCGCATAACGGTAAGGTTACAAATTTTTTGAAATACTTGACAAATAAGTGTAATTTCACTACTTAAACCGAACACATAGGTTTACTACTGCCGTTGTTGCGCTCATTTAGATCGACAATCGAAACTCAATTATTTTCCCCGTAACGTTGACTATATATATTGGGTTTACTGTATTCTGTTGATGTTGAACTGGATTAAGAAATATATGGTATCGAAAAAAGTATGGTTAAGGAAACGGTATCGAAACTGAGGTGTCGAAATGGGCACCGGATCAAAAGATTTTGAATGATGCCCAGCCCTAGCCAGTGGAGATTAGGAGATGGCCTCTGTTTGTACTGCGGAGAACAGGGGCATTGGAGCAGACAGTGCACTTTGCTCGCATCTCGGACCGACTCCGTCAGAAGAGAGGGGACCAACACAGGTAGGCTCACTTAATTCAGCTAATTATTCAGAGTGTATTCCTGTGTTGGTGAATGTGGTACTTCAGGACATTTAAAAAATCCATGTCTACCGGCATTGATTCAGGATCCACTGGCAACTTCATAGACGAACGTACCACAGCGTTATGGGAAATTCCACTGAGGCGATTAGCTAAGCCCATTGCAGTGGAAGGTTTAGATGACAAACCTTTAGGGAGAGGCACAGTTATGCATGAAACTGTCCCTTTACAAGTATTGGTAAGCACCAGGAAAACCTGTCTTTACCCACTCCCCATCATGCAGTAGTATTAGGCATGGCGTGGATACAGTTACATGACCCAATTATTTCTTGGACTCAAAGCGCCGTCATAGACTGGTCTACTAGGTGCAAAACACTATGTATAGCAGTCCCTGTAAATGCCACTACTATTGAGAGTCCAGGTAATGCGTATATACCACTTTTACCTGAGCCCTATCAGGATTTGGCTGAGGTGTTTTCAAAGATTAAGTCCACGCAATTACCCCTACACCGAAGCAGGGACTGTGCTATTACGCTCATAGACAGAGTGCCTCTACCCAGGGGTTATGTGTTTCCACTGTCATATGAGGAAACGCAAGCCATGGAGTTATACCTTCAGGAATCCATACAGCAGGATTTTTGTTAAGAAGAACGACGGAGAACAGAGGCCTTGTATAAATATAAAAATATTGTATCACGATAGCTAGCACCGTTCAGAAAAATGGCACGTTATGCCTGGTCTAGCAACAGATATTGAGTGCTTATGTTGTAGCGGGTGTCAATATTTTATGACCACAATGGAAGAGATGGAGCATCAGCATACTGAAGAAATGTGCTGATTTTCCACCTTCCCTAGAGGAATTGGAGGTGACAGCCTAAACCTGCTGGCCCCAACCAGACAATCTGTATAGAGTAAGTACAGTAGATCCAGTATACAACTCTTCATTGTATTGTTTATCATTATTATTATATTGTTTTCATCGTGAGTGCAATTTGAGCATAACATATGTTAATACCGTAATTCCGCAAATAAAAACCGGTAGTCAAATAAACGCCGGGCCTTTGATAGTGGTCGGGTGCGTGGTCAACACGGACAAATAAAGGCCGGTCTTAAATAAAGGCCGGGGGAATATTACTTGTGGATAATCTCCTAGGCGCCTTTCATATAATGTGCATTCTAGTTAAGCGTAATGTACATTTCTATCACTTTAATAGATTCAACAATATATTCATGCTATTTTCAAATGATGGTAATTATCTAAAGCAGCAATACTCACTGCTCCTGCGAGCTGCCATTCTGTAGGATTTTGTTCCAAACCTAATTTAGCACAAGAGACGCTACTCACTACCAGTTTGAAACGCTAACTCAGGTAGTCGAAACTTGGGTTGGACGGAACATGTACGGAATTGCAGCTTGCGGTAGCAAGAAATAGTATCGCTAAGTATAATTGTCCTATTTCAGTCAATGCGGCTGTATGTTTTACTCAGCTTGGTGTTGTTTGCATTAATGTACATGCGGATGGCAGTAACTACATTGGAAATAACATGGCTCCCATTCAGTGCAATCGATTGAATCTTCAACAACTTTCTTCAACTACGTATTGGAACGGTTAAAAGAAGTGTTGAGATTGCGTTAACAACTTAATGCAGCAATAAAAGGCAAACTGGAACAAGGATTGACACTACAATATAGCCAATTATACTTATCAAACAGAGGGAATCAGAAATAAAGGCCTGCCTCTAACAAAAGCCTGCTTCAAATAAAAGCTGGTTGCCTTCTGCAGTAGAGGTAAATAAAGGCCCAGGTCTTTATTTGAGGAAATACGGTAGACTGATAAAATCTGAAGCATTTACCATCATTATATGTCAGTCTTATAAAATGTATTTTTCAATGATGTAGGTCTACATCTGACATCAAAACAAAATGTGTTTGTCCTATCCGTTTTATCATGTATGGACATGGTTATTGGAGTTTTGTTTGGCTACAAGCCATTCCTAACAACATTTGTTGTCATTAAATGGCAACCTGTGGAATGTCACACCTACTTTTTGTCCTTTATATTCACCAAACCATAACTGAATTAAAACATTTGAGATCTACAAATGACGAAACGTGTGAAAATGTACTGCTTCTGTGTGTAGTTGATGTTTGTGTTTTTCCTGGAGGATCTGTTGTGCACACGACAACTGCTTGCATGCGCATGAAGAACTCAAGCTGGCATTTGTTCGTTTTTAGCAGACAAGTCAGAAAGAGTAAGTCATAAGCCACAAGGCCGACATTTCTCACATAAAATGTAAATATTGTATACCAAACAACATTGTGCTGCCAAAATGTTGTTTTCTTAGAAAAGGAACATCTGACTGTCACGCAAATACTTATTAGTTATTTCCCAAAGTTCGGTCTAGCCTATTAACCGAGACAGAGCCATATAATCAGCAGGCGTAGCAATCCTGCCAGCTTGGCTCTGATATCCCTTGGTTCTGCATTGTTCCCCTTTAACAGGATTCATAGAAGGGCCCTTCCGAACAGTCCAATATTTTTTCCATCCATTTTTGGCTGATTTTTTTAGGTATGTTTCAGGTTATTATTGTTACGCTGGAGGAACAATGACCAGCGACTGAGACAAAGAGCTCTGACACTGGACTGTATGTTTCACTACAAAATGCCTAGAATGTCTTCTGATTTCATTGTGCCCTGCACAGTCTTAGGGCACCCAGTACCAGAGGCAGAAAAACAACACTAAAACATCACTGTGCCTCTTGCGTATTTCACGAAAGGGATGGGTTTTTCTTCTTTGAAAGATTCATTTTTTTTCTGGTAAACATGGAGTGGTTGTGATTTATCAAACAGCTCTACTTTTGTTTCATCTGTCCAAAGGACATTCTCCCAGAAGGACTGTAGCTTGTCCAGATGCATGTTGGCAAACTGCTATCAGACCTTTTTGTTTTACACTCTTAGAAGTGCAGTCTTCCTTGGTCTTCTACCATGGAACCCATTTTCATTCAGACAGTGACGGATGGTGCGACTTGACACTGTTGCACCTTGAGCTTGAATGTCGGCTTGGATCTGTTTAAGATTTTACTTGGTTCATTCTCTACCATTCAGACAATCCTTCTCTTCCTTCTTGGGTCAATTTTCCTCTTCCGTCCACATCCAGGGATGTTGAATATGGTCCCATGGGCCAAAAATGTATTATGCCCTTTTCCATTGATCACATCTAAAAATGCCCCCTACTGCTCCGCGCTGACACAGACTCACCGAGGTCAGTCAGGGTTTGTTTCCACAATCGATTGGAAAATGGTTTGCGCATTTCAAGAGTTTGTGAATGACAGCAAATCTGCTCTACCATACAACGTGTATAGAGAGAGGAAAACAATTGTATACCTCAACATTTTCCAAAATAATAAATAATACCATAGGTAGAACAATACCAGGCAACTTGAAAGTGTGATTCAAACAACTGTTTGGACAGAGAAGTATTTCAGTTTAACAGGGGTTTAGAATGTCATTGGTAAGAATAATAGGCTACTTCCTCTTTCAGAGACCTGCTTTTTAACCTGTAAAAACTATTTCTTAATATTTTAAACTTGTGAAAAAAGCAATTCCTATAAGATAATGTTTCCCTACTCTATTTAAAGTTTTGTTACACATAGAAGCACTGCCTAAAATGTATGATAATTATCAAGACAGACCTGTGATTTCCCCATTGCAATTTCTGTTTAAATGGGAAAAAAAAATAACATTTTAAAATTGGATTTTAATAAAATCATTGAAATCATTATTACCAGGGTGGTCCGCATGGCATAGTGGGCTAAGTCACTGTATTGCTGGACAGACAATGTCACAATGGTCATGGGTTTGAGCCTAACCATGGGTTCTCTGAATTCCCCGGGCCTCTGAGATGAGGCAGCGCAAAAGATTGGGCGCCTGTAAGTTCAATAGCGGAAGTATAGTCGATGAACGTAATCATGTGCATGATCCGACTTAAGAATTGCGTGTTGGGTGAACAGTGCGATAACATATAGTTAAATTTAATTTTATTGCATGACATAAGTATTTGATCACCTACCAACCAGTAAGAGTTCCAGCTCTCACAGACCTGTTAGTTTTTCTTTAAGAAGCCCTTTTGTTCTCCACTCGATACCTGTATTAACTGCACCTGTTTGAACTTGTTACCTGTATAAAAGACATCTGTCCACACACTCAATCAAACAGACTCCAACCTCTCCACAATAGCCAAGACCAGAGAGCTGTGTAAGGACATCAGGGATAAAATTTTAGACCTGCACAAGGCCGGGATGGGCTACAGGACAATAGGCAAGCAGCTTGGTGAGAAGGCAACAACTGTTGGCGCAATTATTAAAAAATGGTTCAAGATGCCGTTCAATGTCTCTCGGCCTGGGCTCCATGCAAGATCTCACCTTGTGGGACATCAATGATCAAGAGGAAGGTGAGGGATCAGACCAGAACTTGAATGTTAGATAGAATGTTGTCAGAACACACAGTACAACACCGTTTGTTGCATATGTGGCTGCTGTTTTGGCAGCAAAACGGGGATCTACACAGTATTAGGCAGGTGGCAATAATGTTATGGTTGATTGGTGAACATTTACAAGCAAAACACATATTTTATAAATATATATATATATATATGTATATGTTGTGCTCATGAATGTACACCAATCAACCATAACATCGTTGTTTCTCCTTCCAATTCTCTGCTGCTAATGATTGGAATTTTCTACAAAAATCCCTGAAGCTTGATTCTATTGTCCCGCTAACCACCTTCAAAGCATTACTAACCAATCTACTGTCAGACCATTGCACATGTTAATCCCACCATACCATCTTCTGTCATTATGCACTTTGCACAATCTGACCAGCATAGCTGTCTCTGTATATTTTGCACACTCCACCTCCCATAGTCCCGGTCTTTATGCCACTTGCCATAGTGTTATTCACGCACAGCCACTTTGTACCTCTTCAATTGTACCCATCTACCTCAGCCCCTACTCTTCATTATTATAATTTTTTTTTTCTTATAACTGTCTGTATTGTACAGCGCCAAGCGACTGTATTCACCAACCATCTACCTCCTTGTATCGACATCTGTTGCACTACTTGTACAAATGCCTTATTGTTTGACCTGCACACTGTATTATTTCTCTTACATTCACTGTCTTATTCTCTGTTTTGACTTTATTGTGCACTCCTTGTCTTGTAAATTTGTGTAACTTTTTGTTGTCTGTACCTCGACGCTTTATCTTGGCCAGGTCGCCGTCTCAAATGAGAAAATGTTCTCAACGTGCCCACCTGGTTAAATAAAGGTTAAATAAAAATAAAAATAAAATAAAAATAAAAAACATTATGACCACGTAAGATATATATATATATATATAGGTATACCAGGGTTTCCTCCAGAAAATGGGTTAGTTAAGGCGGCATTCTTCTCCCCCGGGGAGGGAGGGGGGGCGCAAAGCATCATAGTCGAAATGTTCAAAGGTATTTAGATTGACTGCTTATGGATGCTGGTGACAGAGAGCAATGACATTAATACACCACCAGATGGTGCTGTTTGGACGCATCACACGTCCTATTAACTAAATGTTTCGAATGCAACACATGTCAGATTTACTATTTTGGAACTGCATAGTTAAGGTGGCAGATGTCTGTTGTTTAGGCGGCCGCAGGCCCGTCGCGACAACGCAAGCAAACCAAGCAATTGCTTGGGGCTCCGAGCTGGCCTGGGGCCCCAAGACAACGACTGGTTAAGAATAAAATGCAACGACAAACTGTGTGAGGGCCCCTTTGATAGTCAATGCAGTATCCCCCTCAAGGGGCCCCTCTCGTGATCTCTGCTGCCGGCAAAATACAAAATCTTCTCGGTCGGCAGTCATCAGGAATCAAAATTATGATTCAGGAAGCCAGGAAAGGAAAAAGAGAAAGGAAGAGGAGGATAAGGAAAAAACAAGATACTGGTAAGTGATAAATTACACTGGATAAAATAGCTCTAATTGTCTTGGTGTAATTTTGCAGCCAGTAGGCTAGCAAAAATATGTTCATGTTAGCTAACGTTTCCTGTAACCTGCCTGAGGGCAAATGCTGCTTGTAACGAACAGTTAGTGCAACTTTTTGTTCAAACGGATGGTTACATACTACTGTAATATGTTTTTCACGGGATAGGGAAGACGCAGATCTGTTCCAGAATCACTGTTTATCGTATTTAATGACATGACATTGCTACAGCTTTGTAATAAGTTTTTGATGAAATTGGCATAACGTTACCATGTTATACTAACTATTCCACCATGATAATCTATTTACCAAATGGGGGTTAGGAAAACCACACAATGAATTCCGTGCATCAAACATTAGCTTGGGATGTTTTTAAGCATTAGTTACCCTTAACAAAGTGTTAGGAATATCTGGTCCGTCTATCTATGTAATGTTTATAGATGTTTTAAAAATGGTTTCTTAAAGGTTTACACATTTTTAATCATTACCCGATACCTAATATATTACATGATAGATATAATGTGTGTTACCATAAACTGTTCATTTACAGCACGACTTATAATTAGTAAACATTAAATTATACACAAGTATTTGCCCTTTAAACATTTTTTTATGCACAGTTTATGCACTGTAAACCTTTTTTTATTTATATAAAGTGTGGGTGAACTTACACTTTATGGCTATCCTGTGGTTCCTGTATGCCGCCTAGACTGCAAAGTGCTTTGGAAAACCCTGGGAATATACTTGTGCAAGTTATTTATACACCAAAACAAATCATTTTCTAGTTGTAGTATTAATGCTATTTTTTTCACTGATGGTGTGTACAAAGAATTAAAAAACCCTTAATGCAATGCAGAAGTTAACAAGCCAATTGTGGCCTAGTAAACCCGCCTTGGCTATAGTAAGGGTCTGGAACTAAGCACACACCTATGAATTAGCTAGCTAGCTCTTGAGAGGATGTGTTGTCGAATTGTTAACAATAAGACAGTTTGTACCAGAGCAATGAAATGCGTATATAAATATGTTCTGCAAGATTTCAGATTTGTCTGTGTTGACAGATTCGTATCAGAATGAGCGCATTGTCCACTACACCTAGCATATTATGTGTGATTATAAATGCACAGCCAGCAGCACGTCTCTGTCACATAGCCCTAACCAGTACTGCTTCAGAAGAACATGTCTTCCAATGGATTTGTGTGCATTTCAGACATACATTAGTATAATGCATTTTAGTATAACTAAATACTGTAGTTGAGGAGGTGGCTGTATAAACAAAGTATTAGGCATTTTATACAATACTGTGGGTTTTGTCCAGGGGACGGACAATCAGGCAGTCTGTGCAAATGTAGCTCAATACGATTTCATTGACATTTCAGAATGGACAGACTTCTAAATCAAACCAAGGAAATTGCAGTTTAGTGTTAACTATCTGGGCCGCTCTAAGTTAATAATTAAACTAGTGGTGGGCATAGATTAATTTTTTTAATCTAGATTAATCTCACTGTAATCTTGGAATTAATCTAGATTAATCTAGATTAAAATGGTTCATTAGAAGGCATTCAGAATATGTGTGAATATGTATGTCTTTGAGAATGGGTTTTTAAAGCCAGGTGGCGCATTACCTAGACCAGGGGCTTATCTCCTGTTTCCAAAATGCTTGAGAAAGCTGTTCTACTATGATAATTGGTGATGAAAATAAATCATGTTTAATAAGATGTACTTGTGTTTACTAACTGTTTATTCAGTTAAACATGAACTTTGAAATGTAGGCCTACATAAGAGGTTGTGATGAACTGTTAAAGTCAGTAGCTTTGTGTCAATCAATCCAAGCTCTATTTCTCCTGGTAATTAATAGGCTAAGTAATTAAATGAAATTATGTAATTTAAAATTACATAACATAGCCTACCTAAAGTGAAGGAGTGAAGTTCGCAGCTGGCATGGATGAGGTGTACAGTAACGCAGAGGTAGTTATCGTTGTTGACAGATGTCCCGTGGTCCCCAATCAGTGCTACACATCTCGCCTCTATCATCTTCTCATCTTTTGCGGCTTTCTCTGTGGCATGCTGGTCATGTATTCTCCTCGTGATAGTTCGCCACATGATAGTTTGCCTCGCAGGTAGTGAAGCAAACCCGGCAGCTTCATAGCTGCATCCATGTTAGCGCGTTACGTTTGATGTGGTAATTTTACAGTAGGCATACACACAGGTTCGTATACTCGTTCTCACCCACTACAGCGCAATTCAGCTAGGTATACATTCGCGCTAAAATATCAAGATGAAAGTCATCATTGCTTGCGTAGTATAGACCAAGCTCTCAACCCAACTTTGAGAATAGATTAACGGCGATATTTTTTTTATCGCACGATAAGAGTCTCGCGTTAACGCAGCACGTTAACGCCGATAACAGCCCACCACTAAATTAAAATATTATTTTGTATAGCAAACTACATTTAGTCTGCTTAGCTAGATAATAATAATAATGCATTCAACTTATATAGCGGTTTTCTTCCAAGGAACCTAAAGCGCTTTACACAGCGAGGGGGAAAGCCCACCTCATCCACCACCAATGTGTAGCACCCACTTGGGTGATGCACGGCAGCCATTTTGCGCCAGAATGCTCACCACACATCAGCTATCAGGTGGAGAGGGGAGTAGTCATATATGCCAATTAGGAAGGAGGGGGATTATTAGGTGGCCATGATTGAAGTGAGAGGCCTGGTTGGGAATTTGGCCATGACACCGGGGTTAACACCCCTACTCTTACAATAAGTGCCATGGGATTTTTAATGACCACAGAGAGTCAGGACACCCGTTTAACATCCCATTCGAAAGACTGCACCCTATGCAGGGCAGATGTCCCCATCACGGCCCTGGGGCATTGGGAAATATCTTTAGTCCGGAGGGAAGAGTGCCCCCTACAGGCCCTCCAACACCACTTCCAGCAGCACTGGTCTCCCATCCAGGGACTAACTGGGCCCAACCCTTTTAGAAGCAAACCAGCAGGGCAATACAGGGTTCTATGCTGCTGGCTGAAATAACATGTCTGTCAAAAAGATTACCATACGACATGAAAGAGAAGGCTCATTTCACAACGGACGTCAAAAGATTAACAATTAAGGTAGGATGAAGAGTTGTGTAATCAGAATAAATCTACGCAATATTTAAGTGTGTAGCAGTTGAAATAAGGGATTACAAATGTTTATTAAGCACATTTTTCTTATTGGTTTTCAGATTTTTTAAATCGAGACATCAAATGTTTAAACTGTTTATGAGCTGGTCACTTAAAATAGCACCGATTACGTACACTCTTAGAAAAGATGTGTTAAAAAATTACACATGTTGTGTCCAATTAGGACTAACTGGACACAACATGTATTATTTTAACATGTCTGTTCCAAGATGTATTTGGAGCAATTTCAGAGGTGTGTGTGTGTGTCAGGGGGAGGAAGTGTGTATAAGATGGAGTAGGGAAGTGAATGTTTATGAAAACGTGTATAAGGCAAAGGATGTGAAAACTAAAGTATGGTTTACAGTCCCACAATAACAACATTTGTATTGTGCTCCTAGATTTTCTAGTGTACGCCTACATTTTCCAATTTAGGAGCACATGTGTTCCTTGTTAAAAAGGCCAGCGTAGAGCCCTGTATATATATATATACACTCACACACCCACACCAGTGTTGTAGAAAACATTGATTCTGAATATTTTCAATGGTTTTAATACTCATTTTCTGCTGTATCAATACTGAAAGTGCGCTTTCTCGCGATCTCTTCTCCTCGACAGCGAGTTGAGACAGGCACGCACTGCTCCAGTGCCCACACAGCCCCGCCTCCTCTCACTCACAGTGCCGCTCCGGTTGAATTATTGAATAGCTCATTAAAAATGGCCAGTGCTGAGCCTCCGCGACTGGTTTTGGTTGACAAGGAAAACAGCAGCAGTTGTGTTAGGAAATACTTCACATTTGAGGTAAATGAACAAGCAAAGGCAAAGGATATAAGCAAGCCCATATGCAAGCGGTGCTACAGAGCAATGCTGACAAAAGGTGCTAACACAACCAATTTAGCAAAGCACCTGATGGACCAACACATTGACATCTCTAACTTCAAGAGGTTGGAGATGTCTTTCCTTTCAACATTACTGAAGAATAAAATAAGATAGCCCAGTAAACTGTTGCTTGATAAGCTCATTGACCTGTTGGCCCAACAAACATTTGAAATTCTCAAAAATAAGCTAAGCCCCCTAGAGCTATCAGACCTGAGGAATCTCAGACAGCAGAGATTCAGTGGATAGGAAAATACTTTGACTATGGTTGGAAGTAAATTAACTGATTCTGTACTGCTTAACACACAGTACAATAAATTAATTTATAAGTTGATTGGATAATTTAGTAGTTTTACTGAAAAATTGATATTCATATTATTAGGATAAATTGTAAATCTTGGAGAGGTTTTTATTATAATTATTATTATAATTGACCAATTTTGGGTCAATCTTTCGGGTCAAAATTGTTTTGAATATCAATATTTTTCAACGTAATGTATCGAAGTTAGAGATTCTAGTATTGTGACAACACTAACACACACACTGTATGGCCAATTGTGGTCACCCTTACTAATTATTGGGTAATCAGCCACACCCATTACTCACAGGTGCATAAAATCCAGCACATTTCCATGAAATCTCCAGAGACCAACACTGCCAGTGCAATGGGTCATAATAAAGGATGTCATCTTTGCCTCAAGTCAGTTTGTGCCTTAATAATCTGCCCCGGTGAACTGTAAATGCTATTATTGTGAAGTGGAAATGTCAAGGAGCAACAACCCAGCCACGAATTTGTAGACCAAAAACTCACAGAGCGGGGCCCAGTGCTGAAGCGCGTAGTGTGCGAAAGTTGCCTATTATCTGTTGCATCACTCAACACAGATTTCCAAACTTCCCCTGGAAGCAACATCAGCAAAAGAATTGTACGTCGGGAGCTTCAGGATTGGGTTTCCATAGCCGACCAGCTGTACGCAAGCCTCAGAACAACATGCACAATGCCAAGCGTCAGCTGTAGTGGTGTAAAACATGCCACCACTGGACTCTGGAGCTGAGATGAGTTACATCTCACTATCTGGCAGTCTGGTGGACAAATCTGGATGTGGCGGATGCCAGGAGAAGGCTACCTAGCAGAATGCAAAGTGACTACTTTAATGTTTGGGGAAGGAGGGATAACAATCTCTGGCTGTTTTTCAAGGTTTGGATTCGACCAATTAGTTCTATTGAAGGGTCATCTATGCTACCGGATACAAACACATTTGAGAAGATTTTGTGCATACAACATTGTGGTGGCAACAGTTTGGGGAAGGCCCTTTCCTGTTCCAGAATGAGTGTGACCCTGTGTACAAAGAGGGGCCATAAAGATGTTGTTCAATGAGTTTGGTGAGGAGGAACTCAAATGGCCTGCACAAAGCTTTGAGCTCAACCCCATTGAACACCTTTAGGATAAATTGGAACAGTAATTTAGAACAGACTTCTCATCCAACATTAGTGCCTGACCTCACAAATGCTCTTCTGGCTGATTGGGCACAGATTCCCGCAGACACACTCCAAAAGCTTTTGGAAAGCCTTTTCAGAAAAGTGGTGGCTGTTTTAGCTGCAAAGGGCTAAGCAACTCCATATTATTTTTTATTTATTTATTTAACCAGGTAAGTTGACTGAGAACAAGTTCATATTTGCAGCAATGACCTGGGCAGGTCACACAAAATTACAATGTACAGGAAATTATTTTCAAAAAGCAAAATGGAAAACAACATAATCACATAAAACGCCCTAAAGGCACCAGTTCATGCAACTTAAAAGTACATTTTAACTCATTTAAAATGTGAGGTGCAAAGAAACTAAAATCTACCCAATTGAGTGGAGATCTTAGGGATCTCCAGCGATAGCCATCACTGAGCTCTGGTCTGGAAGCCCGTCCATCTAAGATTTAAAGTATCTTAGGTGGTAGTTTGTGCAAAAGAGCTTTATAAATAAAAAGTGCAAAATGCATCACTCTGTGAGATTTTAAAGACAGACAGTTTACTTTCTGATAAAGGATGTAATGATGAGTATTGAAAATGTCTGCCATAATAAAACAAATTGCACTATACTTCATCAAGAGTTTTAAACCCAAAGCAGAGGCATCTTAGTCTCCATAATCAATGACAGGTAGACAAGTATATTCAGCTATTGGTCTTATATTGTTTAGACTCAAACATAAGTTGTTCCTATAAAAGAAACCCACTTTAAATCTTAGTTTTTTTAATGCTTGTGGATTCGGAATGGGATGTCCATCAATGTCATATGAGTGTGATGGTAGGGCTGGGAATTCCAAGGGACCTCACAATATCTATTATGATACTTGTTGACAATACGATATGTATTGCGATTCTCACTGCTCTAGTCTATATTGCTAAACATTTCAATTATTCATCCCAAACACAATCATTTGCCAAAATCAGTGAATACTAAAATAAAAGCAGGCCAACAATTTGCTTCAAGCTGTCCAAGTTTGATTACTGTTTAATCTACCGAAAACAGCAAACTCCTATGATAAATATAAGTAAAGCAAATACATTACAAAACTGAAATATGAACCATTGCTCTTTCTGCATTTTATAGTTGTAGTAAGTCAGCAACCAACATGAGCCTCTGGCTGGCTAAGAACAGTTTAAAACAGAAGAAGACAAACCAACATGAGCCTCTGGCTGGCTAAGAACAGTTTAAAACAGCAGAAGACAAACCAACATGAGCCTCTGGCTGGCTAAGAACAGTTTAAAACAGCAGAAGACAAACCAACATGAGCCTCTGGCTGGCTAAGAACAGTTTAAAACAGAAGAAGACAAACCAACATGAGCCTCTGGCTGGCTAAGAACAGTTTAAAACAGAAGAAGACAAAGCAAATATCAGCATGTTAGTTAGTAATGTACTTTGCTCAAACAAACTGCACTTTGTTCAAGCACAATGTTGAACTTGATAAAGATAGCGTTGCAAGTTTCCAGTCTGAAAGAGTGATATTCAAAAAAGGAGATGGCCATTGTCACGTGGTTGCTAAGCATATATTACCCACAATGCACTGTGTGGACAATTGACAATATATGTGTAATGAAACCAATGCATGTGAACCTGGTGCAGTTTGCCATCTCCCCATAAGTATCTGTCTAGAAGCAGGGAGATTGGGATGAACACGCAAACTGACTTATATCAAATAAAATGGCAGTAAATTGAATAAAATACATATCCAAGACATTATTTTGCAACTTTCTATCACTGTTGGAAACAAAACCTTTAAAATAAATTATATACAAACAACAGCAACAGCACTGTCAGCAGCCATTACTTTATTTTCCTAATGATGAAATGATACATTGTAGCAAACCTGTAATTAATTATATTTTGACTAACATTTCTGATCAATTTAATGGCCCCTTGTTGAATTAATTTCTGCCAAAACACATGAAAATTATTGGGTGATTGCAACCTTTTGAATGCTAGTGTTTATAAAATGTGTATCAAGTTGTACATATGCTCCATATTAACGGATTTCTACTACAGATATCAAAGGGCATTCATTCCATTGCTGGAGAAACCAGCAGTGGAAATATTTCCTTTATATTTTTTCTTTAAAGAACATGAAAGAAAATAGTTAAGATCAACCCCAAAGGTACCACAGGATGGGTTTCCGTTTGAAAAGGCTCATCATATCTGGCCCTGAGTTCTCCCTGCAGTACCTCTTAAAGTGCCACGGACACAGAGGATCCGGAGCGGCGGTATTACAGGTACTGAACAAAGCCGAGCTGACGATGACATGAATGATCTATCACACTCAGCCACCTGCTTCCCGAAAAGAAGGCCATTTAAATGCCACATCTGTTCCGCACCGCCGTCCGCAGACACTGTAACACTGAAGAATACACGCACAAGTACACGCACGTACGTACGCGCGCACGCACCTTGGGCCACCAGCCAATTCCGCCCCCCACCCCCCCAGTGCAAGCCCATTTTCAGGCGTTGATACCGTAGAGTTTAGCATTGCCCGTTGGACAGCAGGTGGAGGCTGGTTTGGTCTGGGAACCCCAGAGTGGTTGCTGAGGTAAACTTCATAGGCCAACCCAGACATGTGGCGAGCGCAGATCACCACACTAATCTCCAACAGTCTGCACACCTGTCAGTACTTGGCCCAATGACTGGGCAACTGGACACAAATCCCCTCCACACAGTCTCTTGGTTCTCCATTGGGAGGTATTATATTACTGATTCAGGCCAGGCCCATGTGTGTGTCTGTGTGTGCATGCGTGCTTGGTTGTCTGTGCATAAATGTGTGTGTTTTTAGCTCAGTTTGTTTGGGCTGAGCCTGCTTTTTTCCGCCGCAGAGGGCCGAGAGTCCGGCTGTTGCTCTGAGGAGACTGTTGAGTCTATTTTAATGAAGTCGCTGCATCGGTGTGATAAATAGATTTGTCTGAGCTATCTGTCTGGCCCCTTGAAGATGCATCCACCAGGTATTTTCACAAACTGCATTTCAAGGCCATGAAAAAACTGACAACATGCTCAGTAAAAGGAAGTTGAAGTTTTCTTTTGAGCGCAAAAAGAAATCCAGGGGAAAAAAGAACCACCCTTGGGTTTTTCAGAGAAAGATGGAGAAAGACAGAAAGAGAGGGAGGGAGAGAGAGAAAGAGAGACTGGCTACATACCCCTATTCATTAGCAATGAACCATAACCATTGCATTTCTTCCCTTTTCACAGCAGATTTATTCTCCATTGCAGTAGGAGTAACACCTCATGAAACAGACAGAAAAAGACCACGCTTTAGAGCAGGGTTTTTGTGAAGCTACAATGCTCCTGCGTTCCAAACGCCACCAGTGATTCCTCACGACACACAGATAAAAAAGCCAATCGTTTGTTGGAATATTACAGAGGAAGAAGGATTGGAGGTAGCATCTGTTGAGATCAAATGACACCAATTGTTGCTTTGTAGCACCTACGTGAGTCTTAAAGGTTTCCTTGTCAGTAATTATTTCTCAGCTATGCTTATAAAATCCAAATGTCAAATACATGTCAACACTACCTCATCCAAAGGACCTTTCTACTGACGAAATTGCATGAAATCCGACAAACGGGGGCCTTATTTTGTCTGGGTTTCAACAGGAACTTGTGGACAGATCTAGCTCCACAGCCTGTCAGGTTACGTCACTGAACAGAAGAGGCTTTTTGAAAAGGACACGCTATGCAAGCCTTCCCAAAGCAAGCTTCCAGCAGCTCTGGCGCTTGGGGAGATGCTTTCAGATTAGACCCATCACCATGCAATGAGAGTTTAAATTAGTGTAGATGCACCACCGCCACTGCTCTCCTCTATTCCCAACACTGCCTCGGGCCAGGCTCTGACAGAACAGGATCCAAACTCACCTAACGCAGACTTAGCTAGTGTCCATCAAAATCAAGTCATCTCTTGGATTCCTTTTCCAAAACCGCCGAGTTCATAAACACTGTCTACTCTAGGGTCCTTAGAGCTCCCCGTATAGGCAAATGGGACTGTCCTCCAGCAAAATAGAAGCCCTTTAATTAATCTTCCAGGATTATGAAATCGGGCAATTCCCAAATCTCATAATACAGGAAGGATGTGCTGTACATTTTTACATAAGGTCTGTGGACATTATATGTCCATTTGGCCTCTATTTAATGTGGATTTCAGTAGTGAGCTCTGCACAGCTCATTTAAAAATGTATTAACGGTGCAGAGCTTTATGTACCAAAAAACGACATGGGCTTTATTAGAACCACTTAGAGGAGATGAGAGAACTAAATGACGGAATTTACATTCACTGCTTAAAAACAGATGATGGATGATCTGTGTTTAAAAAACAAACGCTATTCTGGGTGCAAAGTCAGATTATTGGGGAAGCTTGTCCAGAGCTGGACGCCAACTTCTCTGGGCTAAAGATTCATAATGTTCTGTACATGCCTCTAAAATAAATACTCTTAATGTCATTTGCATTTTGAAAGGTCCTTGGTCTGGGTTTACAGGCGATTCCATGTTACCAGAAAGAAGCTGTCTTTAAAATGGATGCCGAAAAAAGGAATGATTTCAAAGTTAATCAAACCCTACAACAATATGGATGACTGGTTGCGATATTCACAGACAATTCTGACCATTACTCTCTTAGCAAACGTTGCACTGTTCTTGAAGTACATGCATTTTTATATAATGTTCTGTGGAGATTGTGAAGGGTATAGTTATGTAACAGCAACAGTATGTTAAGTAGGAGCACTAAAAAAGTATCAAAATGTAACATGGATTATTGAAGAGTAACTCCATAGATATACAGAGAGACAGAGCCTGCCAAATAAATAAATCTGAAACATTAGGTCATCGTTTGAACTCCCAAAGGTGAGAAGAAGAGTAGTGGTTGGGTGCAAAATGGACCTGGGGTGATTTTCATCCACAAAAATTCTGATGTCAGTACAGTTTTTTGAGTGTCCACGACTTTAAACATACAAATACATTTGTAAACATTTTGTTAAAAAAGGCAAATTGGATTATTGGTCATACAGTCTGGGGCTTCTACCCACCTTCTTTAATAGGTTGGAGCTACTCAGCTTCACTAGCTTCCCAGAGTTAGCCCCGCCTCATCACATTAAAATAAAATCCCTTCAGGTGAAAAGTTGTGGTTGGCATGAATTGTACATAATTGACCGTTTTGTGGGTGGGTAAAACATTTTTATTGCAACAGGGACAAGACCCAGTTAAATGTGCCTTTCACTGAAAAACAATAATGCTCCCATACATGCACTGCCAGTGTTGCCTATTTAGCACCTTTATTGTTCGATTTACCATGTTTTTAGAGCCCTTTCCGGCAACTTTTATTGGTGAAAGAGACTAGTAAATAATTTAGCTACTTTTCAAAGCTACCACAGCGACTTTGTGTTGATTTAGCGACTTCACTGTTTGTGTGTGAGGCGCTTGGCTGAGCTCAGCTTTGACGGGCTGCCCAGTCTGAACTCCACCAGCTGCTACAGACGATAGTTGCGTCTCCTCCCGGCATTTTCTGTTAATGTTGTTTAGAGAATAGCAAACAGACTATTCAGTAAGAACACAAATGAAATATCTGAACTTGTATAAAGCTAACTACATTAGCATTGCAATTGCTTGCCTTCACTGTGGCCATGCTCTTTGTATCAATCCTATTTTAGTATGTGTTTCTGAAGTGAATATACTGTAAGTAGGTATTAACTTTGCTAGACTGAGTAACTGAATTGCTTGCCACTGTACCTCTCCAGATCCCACAGCCAAATTTGCATGCTGTCACCTTTTTTTGGAAGCCGCAGCTCAGCTAGAAGGGAGTAAAACCCTCACTTGAGATAAAAAAACAGCTCACTTGCAAGATGCCTCTAGGCTACATCAATTCGCTGGTTGTTTAACGGGGAAAAAAGCTTTACAGTACTACTAACATATGAGTACACATCATTTTTGCAAAACCAAATCTCAAAGTGATGATCAGAATTGATGGGTTTCACTTTAAATACGCCTGAAACATCTGATTTCATCTGGAAGAAAATACTATCCTTTTAGAGATAGTTACTCTTTAAAGTGTTATACGTAAGGCCCAGTACTTGTCTCCTTTGTTGGGGCCTGAATAATAAAACCAGTGACGTTTTAACAAGACAATCAGTTCTAACACTTCATTAACTAGCTACCTTTGGAGGAGTAGCCAAGATGTTCAATCACCCACATTCGCAGTTCCGAGCCCAGAGCACAGACTTATTTCCTTGTTTAATTCTGTTGGTCCTCGCCTCCGTTAGCTCTTGTTTTGTCAGCATGTGTGTGTGGGAGAGAAAATAATTGCCTCTATATTTCCTGAATTGATTTCTTGCACAGTTCTAATACAGTGGTCTAGCCTGCACTGAAGTGTACACGTCACCCTTCTGACTGCGCACGTTTTGTTTCAAAGCAGCGAGCACGAATGCACACCCACACACGCCCACGCAAACCAAGATGCACACGCACACACCGTGACAACCTCTTAAAGATGTTTTAAAACACTGAGTGCAAGTAAAAGTTGGGCGGGGCCACCGTCTTTCTTCTCAGTCTCATTAGGGGGGCCAGAGTTACCCACACAACAGAAAAACCAATCAAAGGAAAGATATATTGCTCTCTGGGCACGATCAATGGTTGTGCTGTGTAATCTATGGTTACAGATATGCACCCTAAGCCACTACTGTAAACACTATAAATCGTGTATGTCGATTATGAAGTCGACAGCTACTATAAGAGGGCTTTGTTAATGCCGTTGGGATGTTCCTCAATCGTATTTGACAAGAGTTTCGTCAAGCTCATTCCTATAGTCTGTATTTTACCTTCCGTTCGACCTCCTTCACTTTTATTCTCTGTGGAAAACAATTAGTAAGTCTGGCCCTCAGCATCGTCCTCTGTGCTCCACACTCCAGACAGATGGTTAAATGAAGCAGCTGGAGAGCTGGTCTAACTACCTTCATGCCAGACTGACAGGAAGAAGGATGTAGGACCTGGCTCAGGAGAAATAAAAGCAGGGCAGAAAGTGAACCAAATAAAGAGGGAAACAAAAACGAGTGGAATATAGTGAGTGGAAAGAAGAGACTACGAGAGAGAGAGAGAAAAGCTATCTGGTCTCCGTTGACACTTCTGTAGTCTGACCGTTGCAGGAATTCCTCTCTGCCAAGCTCATCCCTCATGTTGCCATCATACAAAGAGGCGTGAGTTCCCATGAGCTTTCAGAGAAAAAACACTCTTCAGTACCCTGAGAACGACATCATGACATTACACCTCTTGTGGAAAAGAAACTCGTCCCTCTATCGAGCGGAGTAGACGGCACACGACAACACGAGGAAGGAAACAGGATCGGGGGAGTGCATTAGTGGAGGAAAGCTAGGGCATAGACTGTAGCATCAATTAATGAGAGGCCTGGCAGCGTGTCCATCCAGACACACTCTGCTCGGGTTGTGCCCAGTAAGGAGGGGGCCACCGTGGAGGACATTAATAATTGAGGCCCCTGCTTGAAAATGTTAGATGAATTAGGGCCAGGGGAGGGAGTGTTAAGAGACATGCAGGGAGACTGAGAGGATGTGGAAAAAAAACATTTTCGATATGTTACTAATTATGGAAGTTGAAAGGCTGTTAGGGGTGTAGTGGGCTTTCTGTGGTAACAGCTGGCAATATCTCTTCAATAACCCCTGTCCCCCAATAAAACAGAGGTGCCGAACTCACGCTAGCACGTCATCTGTAGCTTCCCCATTTTATTTCCCCATAAGTTCCATGTTTTTCAGTACCAAGATTTACCATCATCTCTTGCTGAAATATCATAGACAAATTCAATCTTTAATCTGATATCCTTTGTCCCTGTGTTTTATCTAGTGGCAACAGACACTGACATGGATAATCAATTACTGTCACATGTACTTGTATGTGAATGTGGTTGAATTTCTGTCTTCATGACTGACATGTAAAACACAGGCTTTTAAATAGGCATCCTTCATTGTCAATCCATGACGGCAGAGCTCTGACGGGAGGGGTGGTCGGGGTTGAGAACAGGCAGAGAGGAGAAACCACTGCCCTTCTGAGTGACAGGGGCTTTCCATTCTGCTGACATTCACAGTGAAGCCTGGAATCGAGGAGATGCAAAAATAGCATTTCTCTGTTGTCTTCTCTCCAAGGAAAGAAGAGGCACAAGGCAGCCTTACAATAGGTCCATCTGAAGTGCCTTGAACTCTCCGAGAGTAAACACTGATCATACTGACAACACTGCGACACTGCAGATACTAGCAAGGCCTCACACGCTGGGCTCACTCCGTGCTAGGAGAGAACAGAGCGAAGATGAGAAGAGATATCAGGCTTCTATGATGTGGGCGGCCCCCTCTAAGCTGCCGAGCCGAACGCCTCTCCCTCTCTCCCTCCCCTCTCTCCCTCTCTCCCTCCCGTCTCTCCCTCTCTCTCTCTCTCTTCATTTTCTTCTCCCTTTGCCCTTCTCTTCCTTCAAAGTCCAAAACCCAAGAGAAATTAGTCACCTGCACAGTGTGCACAGTGCATTGAAGCAGCCAGCGAGAGAGAGATTTCTGCCCTAGTTCCAAAAATGTACGCAACGTCAGAAAAGTCTCTGATGACATTAAAAAAGACATACCAGGTAAGGTACCACAAGAGTACAGAGCGGAAGTTTCATGAATTGGGTGTCAAGGAAAAAAAGAGCTATAGACGAGACGGGGAAAACATGCCTTGAGGCGGCAGCTCAGTAATTATTCTGTAATTAAGGAGTCACAAGAACAAAACAATTATTAGACTTTGCATCATGCAAATCCAAAATGTTACATTCACATTCGTTATGGAGATGATTGATTAACCATTTCACGGTTTCTGTCCTTTGGCAGAAGAAATGCTCTGGTAAATGAATCCTCTTTATATATTGCAAACCTTGAGGTTCAACATCTAGCCCACTTTTCAACATTATTTTGAAAACATTATGACTATAGTCATATATTTAGATTGGGAGTCACTGGAATGCTCGTCTGTCAGATCCTACCAAAAATATTACATAAATTTGAAATGAAGAAATGAAAGTTAATTTAGATAATCCATGACACGATGTGTCCCCACCAGCATTTAGTAGAAATCGAACTTGACTTGAAAATCTGAAAATATGTGCATGTTGGAGATTTTATCAAAGGGAGGAACTGAACTGAAGTTGCCCTTTAGCTAATTCTTCCATCAGATAGATAACAACAGAACTTTGGCTGATTTATTTTTCTCATTTCTATCTTGTACTACAGATAGCTCAAGGAATAGTCTCAGTTGGTATAATATATTTAATAACATGGGTAAAACCTTTTGACGATAAGCCTTTCTTTGAAGTCCCAGTACGTCCGTAAAGTGATCAGATGATGAGAAACTTGAACAGTCTTTGTGTAAGGTTATGACATCGACACCCACTTCCATTTTCGAAGGTTGGAGTAGCAATCCGCTAATCAGTGAGACCAGGCTGTACATGGACTTACAGGAGAGCCCGAGTCACAGCAGTTCATGTGGACTGGCACTGAACAACCACCATGTATTCAGGCCTTTCAACTAGAGAACTTTGACATAATTGCTGATTTTATTGCATTTTATTTTTCTTAATTATAATCAGAGCTGAGTTGCCTTCCCCCAGCCTTTCTAAACAAAGAAATAATAAGCATCGAAAATAACAGGCTCATTTTTAAACCCTGTAATTGCAATTTTCCGCCCAAATTGCAGCGTAATGATTACAGACTTGAGGTGGAGTCTGACAAAAACAGCAGAAAGAGAAAGAAAAAACATTGCGTATAGGCCTTGGGTGTTTAAGAAAATAAAACTTGCCAGAGAAAATGTCTGCTCTCTTCCACCGGAAGGTAACGAAGTGTAGACCTGGGCCTTTCTAAAGCTCCATTTCCCCACACCGGCCTTTCACAGGGATGATAGTGAAAGCGGAGAGATTGAGTTCCAGCCCTTTCTGCTACCATGGAGAATGAGTTAATAGGAATTCACTGCAATGGCAAGTTAGTAGGAGGAAAGGCTGCCAAATGTCGACACGCTCAAACAGGGCGAAGCGGGAAGGGCTGGGGAGATGGTTTGCCAGCGGTGCTGAAAGGCACCTTTGCAGAAATGTGAGTGAGTTCCTGAGCTGTCTGGGTGTTCAGAGTGATGTCCACACCCCGGAGCACCTTGGAGGATCCGCCTACACTCACATAATTCCTACATTGCACTGTAGTCCTTCATATGAAAGAGGCCATGAAGAGAAACAAAATGATCAACATAAGCAACAAGGCACGGGGGTGTGGTATATGGTTAATATAGCACGACTAAGAGCTGTTTGTAGATACGACGCATGGCAGAGTGGTGTAGCCGTGGTATATTGGCAAAAAAAAAACAAGATGCCTTATTGCTCTTATAAACCAGTTACCACAAATTAGATCAGTAAAAAGTGATGCAATGTCACACACGCGCTCTTAGCCAGGGTAAATTTGGCAATACGCCACACCGACCTGTGCCTTATTTCGTATACATACAGTACCACAGCTATCAGTCCATCAGCATTAAGAATTCATGGTTCATGAGGTCAACCAAATAGCTGCAGTGGGGCTATATATATATATATATATATATATATATATTTATATATTTATATATGTATACACTGTACATAGAGGTGCTTAATTTTCTTCCTGCACACTTGACTATTAATTGTGATGAACTGTGATATAACCGATTGCAATGTAGTTCCAGTCTGCGTGTCAGCTGACCAATGATGCAACGAAATACACACAGGATGTTTTTCGACTAAATAACTAAAGAAGTACAAAACAGTTCAAATAAAAATCTGTTGAATGCGATGTGGCATCCTGAACCTCCCCTGGGCGATCCGCAAGCTGTTTTACCAGCGTTTCACAACAATGCCATATGAAGTTCACGTGCCGGGTCCCCTGCCGGAACACAATCTGCAGCCACATCAGGTTCCCTGGCTGGACAACAGATGCAGCGGAGATTCGCTCCAGATTTACAAACCTGTAACAAAGCGAGCTGGAGCACCTCCATTTCAAAACACAGCACAGTCATCCCTTTACACACACACACAATAGCAGAGTGACACTGAATCAGCATGAATAAATAAGAGATGGAGTTGTGTTTCTCAGCCTATTCTTGCTGGAGCAGCAGCTCTGTCTACTCGGCCCTGTTCCATCCACACCATCAGCCCATGGTGACTGGGGTGCTGCTGGCTCCCAGGCAACCAATTTGTTTGTTTATTGTCTTGGTGTTTTGTCGCGGTTACAGTTCATTGCAGCCAGGCCCAGTTTGGGCATGCTTCTTTAAATGGCATCTATAAAACATAGGCAATGCTCCTCCACCTTCTCACACGACAGAGAAAGCCGTCACCGTGACACTCCTGCTGCTGTAGCTCATTCTCTCAACACTCATGATGGAGATGAGATATTTTCATGAAACGCTCTCGTATCCACCTCAGCGGTCCCGAAAGGGAAAGCAAGACATGTTGTATAATGTGATGTATGGCCCGACTAAACATATTAGTCCATGAAGAACACCATTGAATGGGCCATGCACTGGAGTGATGTGAACTGGGAAAATATGGTGCAATACTTTGGATGGCTGGCTGCCTCACGAAAAGACTCAAGTGTGACAAGTCTGATGCCAAACCTAAAGCCTTCTTCCCAGCAACACATTATCGATGATCTGTGTAAGGCTCTCAGCATTCGCCTGTAGCATTACCCACAATGCATTGTTTTATTCTTGCAGAAAGGAACATAAGGCACTGAAACCCACTGAGCTATGGTGGTTATGAACTGCCATACTGCATGTGTTATCTGTGTTTGTCTATGCTTCGGCTATGTGATTGGTTAAAGGGGATATTGTAGTACAGACCCCATTTTGGTCATGAAAGTAAACACAGATGGAAAGTAAAGGGCACAATGGAAGAACATGTATGGTTAAAAGTAAACCTGTCAAATTGTGAGTTCATTCATGAAGGCGGTTTGACAAGACATAACAGAATGGGAAATGTTCCTTTTCGTTATTTTTTTTGTCAATAATACTGTTTTAGATCTTTAAATTTTCGTTTGCCTGAGTGTGCCTCAGTAAGATAACTGTTGTTCCTGGCTGGACCTCACGTGGCCTACGAAAACGTGCATCGTGCAGAATATGCAAAACAGCTCTTGCTTTTTCTCCTGTATGCAAACAGAGAACAGTGTCTTTTCACATTGATCTGACAGCCAGGAGCTGGCAGAGAACACAAATACTGCCTAGGGGTTTCTCCTTAAAACTAGACACAAGCCTCGTATCCCTGATGTTCGCTTCTTCTAGAAATCACCTGCTGTCTCATGCATATCAAGTGCTCAGAGCTCCAGTTCCGACTGTCTGACATGTTTAGGCTCCTCCTGATTCAGGCTTCTTTAACGCCGTCACAAAACCCTTAAAGATACCATGGCTTGCTCTATCTTTCCAGCGCTATCTCTTTTCAGTACGACATCAGAGATGGAAAGAGTGAAAGAGGCGAAAAGAGAGTAGGTAGAGACGACGTGCCACCGAGGTTGAGGCGCTTTGGCAAGAGGCGCATTTCATCAAACGCAGATTGTCATCGGAGAACATTGTGGGCCTTACTGCTCTATATGTGACCAGAAACCAAAAACACGGTGCACCAACTTGCAGCTGTAAGATTTTTTAAAAAGGACGCCAATGTGGGTGTCCGAATTTCACTTTTACAGGTTAATCGGCCAAACGGGCGGGGCTAATTTGATCAAAGCCTTTCTTAAACCACCCCCAGGCCATGCTTTGAACGGCCATGGTTTTGCAAAGCTAAAAACGCCAGGGGGCTGACGCCCAAATTATACCAGGGTGAAGCACTTGTCAACAATGCCTACCCATCAGACAGCCCAATAGAGACCCCTCAGAACAACAGCGGGATCAGCTAAGGGGCCTCCTGTTGGCAGTCTGCAAATCCACCAGAGCAGGTCGCCTGTCAGTGGCCGTGATAGGGAAGAGCTTCCTCGGAACTCTCTGGAGGGACTTCAATTAATCACGGCAGCGTTGCTTTGCCGCAGCGCAATAGGAGCTGTAAGGTTATTATCGTCTGTGTTCCACAGGATGAAATGCGATGAGAGCACTAATTGCAGGAAAACAGCTGACCGCAGAACGCACGTCACAGCGAGATGAAGGACGGATGAAAGAGCGAGGAACAAGGAAGTAGGTAGGAGGACAAGATCAATTGAGATAAAGAGCTGGGGAGGATTCGGAGAAGGGAGGGGTTGGAGACAGCAGAAGCGAGAGACCAAAATAAAAAAGAGAGATGGGAAAAATGAGAGGGCGGAAGACAGAGAAAATGAGAGGAGATAGAGAGAAAAGGGACAGGAGGACAGCAGGAGAGTCTGAGTGGGAGACAAACTGAAGGGAGAAAGAGAGGGAGTTACAGACAGACAGAAAGACAGCGATCCAGACAGACAGCCAGAAACAGAAGAAGAATAACCCACTGTGGTGCGTGGCGGTATAATCATAAATATCTACAGGGCCAGACATGGAAGAGCATGGTTGATTTCCTCTGAGGACAAGTTCTTTGTGTCCCCAAAACACAAATCCGCTGTTTCTCCATCTCCTTCATCAGACATCTGCTTTATTTGTGCATTGAGAGCAAAGGGAAAAAAATCACATTCAAAAGACAGAGCGCCATACTGTGAATATAGTCATATCTACGGCCTGCTCCATTGTGCGTTGCACAGGGAGTTCGGCTTCCTTGTTGTCAACACACAGACTGTTTAGGTCTACTAAGGCATGGCTTTCTGGTGGTTGTATACAATTTGTTTAAAAATTAGTCCTTCGAGAAACATGAATTTCAATTGATGAAAGGCTACATTTTCTAACAAAAGACACTTCCCAGTCATACGAGTCATCATTTATCTGTGTTAAGCTAATTGATAGCAGCAAATGTTAGTGTAAAAATATTCCCTGAATAGCAGCAGAAATATGGTGTTGCACACAAACAGGCCAGGCAGATTAGTGGGAATGTATCACACATCCATGTGATTACAATTGATTATGTGATTAAGGGTCACCACCATCAGAATGATTCATGTAGCAATATATATTCTATAGCTCTAAAATTGGAGAAGTGTACACATGTTTGCGTGTGTGTGTGTGTGTGTGTGTGTGTGTGTGTGTGTGTGTGTGTGTGTGTGTGTGTGTGTGTGTGTGTGTGTGTGTGTGTGTGTGTGTGTGTGTGTCTATCTTCAAAATGATAGTTTACTAAGCTACCAGATATGTTATAACAAAAGGAGAATAAAAAATTGTTTCTTACATGCAAAGATCATATTTAAATAAGAGTTGCTGTAGACTAAAATTGCAAGACTAGATCAACTTTTATTTGATCATGCATAGTTCAATAATGGGTCATGGAGCCTATTAAAAACAAGTCAGAATTAGGCAGGTCTAATGGTAGGAATAGGGAAATGTATTGTGTAATGTACACATACCTTTCTGTTCATAAAAAAGTTAAAAAAGTATTTATTTAAAGAAAATATACTCCAAAATGTAATTTAATCAGTAGTTGAGCTATGTATAGTTAATTTCTCCCAAACAGTGTGCATGTGAGTGAGAGAGAGAGAAAAAGGGCACAGAGACACACACAGAACAAGAGACAGAGAGAGGGAGATACAGAGAGAGAGAGAGAGAGAGAGAGAGAGAGAGAGAGAGAGAAATTAGAGAGAGACAGAGAGACCTAGATAGATATATAGATAGAGCGAGGGAATCAGCCATTGTATGCTTTATTTGAATTTTTTAAACAGCCTCATTTATGGGCTTCATATTATAAGTGAATCCCACCAGAGACCTTCATCAGTTGTATCTGAGCAGCATATGCTATACACTGGGGATGAAATTATTCCATGTTTCTTTTTCATGTCGTTACTGAAATGAAACACATCACAACGTATGTACTGCATGAGAGGGTAGAGAGTAGGCTAGCGGTTAGTGCATTGATCTGGTAAACAACAGGCCACTAGTTCAAATCCCAACAAGGTGAAAAATCTATCAATAAGCCCTTGAGCAAGGCATTTCACCACTACAGTACCAGCTCCTGTAAGTCGCTGTTGATAAGACCATGAGTTAAATAGTTTGTTTCAACAAATGGGAGAAATACAACTATGTTATTTTTATATGGGTCTTATTTATAACCTTGTGCTCATTTATGCACATTCAGATTCTACATAAGTCATAGAGAAAATAAACCAATACCCACAACTTGAAAAAAACAACAAACAACATGCTGTGTATTTAGGGAGCTGGCCCACGGCTTGACCCTGAGCTCCATCTGTGTGTCTATCTGTTGGTCTCAGGGCGTCGAAATATGAAGAGCCATTCCTGATGTTTGCTCTGACTATTGATAATTAGATTTGTATTATGTTGTATTGTTCTGCCAAACCCTATTGTCGTCAACCATTATTTATAAGGATTGAATTGTATTGGGAATATCCTCTGTGACAATAGAATGCATCCCTACAGAAATTGAATCACAACTTACAATTATAGTTTTAATAAAGAAAAATAATAACAGCTTCGAAAAAGATTTGCTATTTTAACATCGCAGAGTTTGATTTTAAGACTCAGTATGTAGCCACGTCTTATAATGTCTTGAAATGACTGTACATAGTCAGTCCACAGAACGTGTGAGAGATTTCGGCTTCTACATAGCAGCTGTGCAGAAACGTTGCATGCTTTTTATGTATTAGATAAGCATTTGAGTTCATTATACTATTAGAAAACCTCAAGTAGCCTAGATTAATCTAATATTAACAAAATGATTTATCATGGAATGAAAAAATGCAATTACGCATAGCTTACCTGTCGTTGTGCTGTCAATTAATCCCGGGAAATGCCCCTCTCATTTGCTCTCCATTGTCAAACACAAAAACAGGGTTATGTTAAAGAAATACCATTTCCTTATAGCATGAAGGTGCCCATCACGAAAAAACATAACCAAGGACAGTATCTAATTTTAAATCAAGCTTTCCGAGCGCAAATATCCCTGAGTCGAAAGAAATCTAAAATGTATTGCATACACTTTCAAGCTCGACCGGACTCCCGGTTTGTTCAGTTGAGTTCAACACAACTGTGAAGTCTTCTGAAGTTCCTTGTCTTTTGCGCTTTTTCAGAACTTTCCAACCGCAAATGTACAAGAAAGACGGATAGTCAATAATTATTTATCCATAATAGATTATTGCTGCAATTCACAAAATATCGTTTTGGTAATTTGTTATGTCTCTGTTTCATCACCATTACAGACGACGCATTTGTGATGAGGGGTCCGAAGCGTAGCAACGGGAGGCAGAGTAGGCTATCCTATAGGATACTCACGCACCTGAGACGAGGGTATTATTTCAAGCGACGTTATCAGCCAGCCAAAGAAAATATGGCCTTCGATGATTTGGCGCCGCTTAGTGGACTTTTTATTTCCTGTTTTGACCTGGCGCTCGATGCCTCAAAAAGGGCAAACTCTGGGCTGTGAGATTTATCCTCTGAAATATGATTGTTTATCGAAGATTGTATGTACCTTTTCATAGGCCTTTATAGTGCCAAAGAAATTGCAAGTATAAAAAAATCATTATGTACTTTTCATATGCCTTCGTCGTGCTAAGAAGTACAAAGACGTAGCTTGTCACAAACAGAATTTTATGACATCATTACCATGTAGGTTTGCTTAAATTTCATTATGCTTGTATATTTGCTAATAGACTAAAATCTACCGGTTAATTTAGGATGGTGGTAAAAACCAAAATGCAGGTTCTGTCAAAACGCAATAAAAAAACTCATTAATGTTTTAAATTTTAAAATGATCGACGAAAGGATGGCTTAAACAGCATTTTATATGCACAAGCGACATTTAAATAATTTTATTATAGCTTTCAGGAAACCCTGAGGAAACGTAGTAAACTAGCATTCTCAGATTCATGCACTATCAGTTGGAACATTCGCTGTGGAGTGGAAACCTGGAGGAAACTGATGAGATTAGAGGATAAAAGAGGTGCCTAGGGCAGGCTGTAACACCAAACAGAAAAAACTGAAAACTATTTGTTAGGATTTCAGAGAAGCCTTGAGTTTGTTTGTCTGCATGAAAACCTTTTGGCTGAGAGGAGTTGAAGTATTACTGGACACATTAGGTGCCTGACACTAAGGTTGGGAGTTCTGTTTTTCTCAGAGACTTGCCCTCTCTTCCTACAGCATTATCGCTGAGCGCTCAGACGAAAAAGCTTTCTCTCTAGTAATTGCATTATCATCTTTCCATTTCTCAATCGCTGTATTATGTCTGCCCTCTTATGTCTGCCCCAAAAGAATGGAATGGGGAGAATAATCAATATATGCTTTGAAATAACCTGTGGAGAGAGGCTAACATTTGGATGTGACTTTGATTGCTTTTGGAAACCCTCAGAGTGTTATCACCATAAACTCAGGCCATCTACTTCTCAGAGAATACACACACACACAAACAAACAAACACACACACACACACACACTTACATGTTGCATGCATACATACACACACACACACACACACACACACACACACACACACACACAC
>JACXGM010006636.1:0-32371 GCA_016801145.1 Umbra pygmaea | reverse complement strand
CCGACCGGAAAGTTTGAAATGTTCAGAAAGGCGCTTTCGTTGAGCGGATCCGCCAGGCGTCTGGGGTGAGTCCGCTGTTTGACAGAGCGCCGTCTGTAGGCAGGCCAGATCTCGTGCGCATGGGCAAAACGAGTAGGACGTTGGGGCGGATCGACCGACTTAAGGGCAGATCCGCCCCAGAGTCTACTGCTATCTGGGGGTGTTCACCTGCTGGTGGACCTCTTGGCCGACAGTGGACCGCTGGTTAAACGATGAGCAAACCGCCTGGCGGACCACCAGCTCTGCTTCTGCTGGTCCGCCTGTGTCCCGCCAGCTCTATGCTAGCTGGGTACAATTAATTTCCAGATTTAGTGTAAAGTTTGGAAATGATGAACCTGCTCCTCAAAAATAAAACTAGCATTGAAAAAAGCCATTTCTACAGTTAAATTTGGGTTAATGTTGGTATTTTGGCAACTGTAATAACTGCAAAGGTAGCCTACTCAGCATCTACAAAATGTCAGTTCTTACAATACAGTAGCCTGACTATATAATATGGCATGCAATCTTTAAGACAGCATGAATTTGCCTGTTCTAAAGAAATGGGCCATTCACCATCCGTTCTCACAGAGAAATGTGTTCTTAAACCCCACTTATGCACTTTTTACAAATATTCTGACATTCACTAATGTTTTCTTTTTCTTGGATTTGTTCTTAGCTAAGAAAAAAAAGCAACCGTAAATCTCAGAATTTATCCCAAATTACGTTCTCAGGAAATTATTTTGAAAACTTAAATTACGTTCTATGCCAACCTATTTATGGTGTTTTTATGTTTGAACTGCACGTTTTGTTATTAGGCTATATTTGTACTTGGATTACGTTGCTCCGGTACATTTCGTTTAGCGGATTTATGCGAGAACATTCCATACCGTTCAAAATTATATTGCAACATTCACAGTTAAGGTTAGGTAGGAGAATACTAACGGTTAAGGTTAGGCATGAGGTTACTATCGGTTAAGGTTAGATATGACGTTACTGAGGTTAAGGTTAGAATTAAGGTTAGGGTTAACATTACAAAAACCGACAATCGCGTGTCTGTAGAACAAAACACAAAAAGTTTCGGTCTGGATTTGAACTCGCGAACACTGGCATGCAAGTCGCGGATTTATACGCACGTCCACCATCCCCGACCTCCGCCCTAGCAAAAAACTATGCTATTTACATGCTACGTCATGATCTTCTAATGTTCATATTGAATGTTATTCGAGTGTTCAATTTAGTTCCCTACAAACGTAATTGACCCTCTCATACGTTCATATTTGACATATTTCTGTTTTACAAAATAGTTCCCTCAGAACGTATTTAATGTGATTTAGGGCTGAAAAAAAGATATGCACACTCAAGAGCAACCTTACGCACATTTGAGTGATGACAGTTTGCTCCAGATAATTGGTTACTGCATTTTATTTAATTCTACAGTCATTTACAATGATAGTATTTTACTGTAATGTATTTCTGATAATTTGTTGAAAATAAAACCATAATATGCATAGAAACATGAACACTGCAATTTACATCAGTTTTAAACTGATTAAATCATGCGTTATTTCAAAATTTCATTGCGCTATTAAAAGGGCCAAAATGGGCCGGTTTTTGCACATCAGGCATGCTATCAAATTGGCACATCTATACTTTGGAGCTAGCGCTGCATAGCCATACCAAGCGGTCCAATCCCGTACCACCCCATGAGCAGGTATTCTCCACCTTGGGATTTTTAGACACTGGGACATTTCAGCGGGAGTTAGTAGACCGGTTGGGCATATCACAGCCATCCATCAGCAGCGCTCGCCAACGAGTTGTGGATGGAATAAATCAAACTGGCCACACAATATATTTTCTTCCATTTACACAGCGAAACAACAGCTGCCGGTAAAGAGAGGGTTCTACTCTAATGGGGGTCTGCACAATTTAATCGGGGCAATAAACTGCACTCACATGCGCATTAAGGCACCCTCACCAGACCAATTCCCTTACCTTAACCACAAGCAATATCACTCAATCAATGTACAAGTCAACTGCGAGTCCAACAACCATCTCTTGAACGTGGTCTCTTGCTTCCCAGGAGGTGCACATGACTCTTATATTTTGCAGAACAGTTCTGTGGGAATGCACTTGGAACAAGGAGTTGCTAGAGACGCATGGCTTACTGGTAAGCATTGTTGAATAATTTTAAATTAAAACGTGGGTTTCTTTATTGGTAACTTGTTTCATTAGGAGATCGGGGGTATGCCCTTGCATCCTGGCTAATGACGGCACTAACAAATCCTCAGAGGCACCAAGAGGTCTCTTATAACCAGTGGCACGCATGCACCCGCTCCACTATTGAACAAACCATCGGTATTTTGAAGGGACACTGGATGTGTTTGGACACAGCAGATGGTAAGGTGAGTAGGACTACTTGTTTTACTCAGGTTTGAGAAATGGAGGACATGTTGTAGAATAATCTAATTTCAATAATTTATATTATTTGCTTTTTCTAACTTCTGATCATCTTTACACCATTTTTAGGTTTGCAGAATAATCGTGACCTTTTGTGTGTTACACAACATCGCTATGAAGCATGGTGTTCCACTTCAGCCACCACACCAGGATGTGCGTCATGGCGCATTGCTGGGACCAGACAACTGACTTGGCGTGGAAGTCAGAGAACAAATAATTTCTTGTTTTTGATTTGTTTTCTCCTTTAAATACCACGGCTTAAACACATGAAATGACACAGGAGTCAGTGTAGATTCTTTATATTTTGTGTTTGATATTGAGTAGAATGAATTTCACAGAGACTTTGTGCAATCCACTCCTGGTTATCTAAGATCGCATCGGAGATGACTCTTATGTTTGGCAATGTTTTTTTTTTGCTTTTGATTTTAAGTCAAACAATGTATTTTTTACATCTTTACATAAACAGTCCAGAAACAGTTTACAGAATCCGTAATTTCCTTTCGCAACTCAGTTTTGTTGGTGGCTTTAAAACCACTGGAAACACTACTATGACCTCCAGCCTTATCTAAACTTCAAACTTCTAAACTTTTCTAACTTTAACTGTCATAATCCTTAGACCAGTTTAAGACCTCACCTGCGACCATGTTTGTCCACCTCTGACTCTCTCCTAATTGATGATTTGATCAACTGGCACTTCATTTGAATGATGAATTTATTCATGCTGTTTAGACAGTATAAAGTTATATATAAAGTTCTATTAGAATCATTGACTGTGAGTAGATTGGCAAGCCACTGAAATTAACAATGAAAACCGATACAAAATTATAATACTTGGTTGAGCATTTGTTTTTTGGTGAATAATGTACTTCAATCAATGAACTTTTGGCCTGCTATTCTGCTGTCATGTACGTTCCATTGAAGTAAGCAAAAATCTGAGGCTACATCATGTTAGTTGGTGGAATAATATTAACTAGTGGTGAGCATTACAAATCACTGTAGTAACCTGAATCACTCAGTTCAGTTATTTTTAAAGATTCAGATCTTTAATAAAAAATGAAAAAAATCTCATGATTGGAACATTTTGTTTACAGTAAATCCATTTAATGTTTTCAGAATATAACATGAAAATTAAACAGTAAACAAATAAAAATGTATTCCAAAAATAACCAAATTTAACCCTCCGAAAATAATCCTTTGTCAAATCATACCTATCATTATCTTTGACTATATTAAGCCATGCCACAGACACTATGCAGTGTTATTTCTTTGATTATTATACTACAATGTGACCATATTATTGTATGAACATGAATGGCTTTTAAAGATTACTTCAGTTTTAATATGATCTACTCCAATGTCATTCTGATAGGCTGTATAGGGTATTATTGTACTATTTTTATATGTTTAAAATGTTCTATAGTACATGTGTCATTATAAAGAGGGAAAGGTAGCACAGTCTAAGTGTTACAAAAAACTATTTTGAAACTGAAGAAGGCAAGTTGATGCCAAAACAGTGGTGTTTTTATTTATCAATCACTTGGAGCAGAAGACTGGAGTGTGACATTCTAAGTGTATCTAATATCTAATTATCTGTTAGTCAGCACCAACAAACAAAAGTGATTTTGTGTGTGATCCATGTTATCCCTTATAGCAGTTATTATGTACAACAAAATTCCTGTCAAAATGTGAGATTTTAAGAAACTGTAGCCTACAATTACCATAACCTACCTGGCTGAAGCTCCAGTGGAGGACCAAGGAAGGTGGGTCAATAATATCCTAATATTCCCAGATTACCTAAATGAGTTGATGAGGGGCATCTTTCATCATACTTCTTCATAATCGAGCAGTAACACAAATCTATAACATTCAATTGACACTGTTTCATACACAAAATCATTAATATAAAAGTCATAATGATGGTTGTGGTTTTTGCTGAAGTTAACTTGGTTGCATGGCTAGTTAGTGAGTAGAATACCTGTGTGGATTGTTCATTGTCATACAACTTGCAGTTTAAGGGATGGTGTTGACCGAGTCTGTGTTTAGTCATGCAAAAACTTCTATCTTTGCTTCATAGGGGACTGATGCATTCTGCTGAATATTGGGGGAGTGGCATGCGCACTGGGTCTCAAATGAGTTGCCTGCAACCACAGCATGCATGAATCAGTGAACAAATCTTTTAGAGCAGTGAATCAGTAAATTTACTGAAAAAAAATCCTTCATGTTTGGCATGTCACTAGTACAAAACCTCAAGTTATCAAGTTTACAGTTGCTATAGTAATACTAGTATAGCATTTACCGCAACTGCTGAATTGTCTCAATGCAAGACAATTAATGTCCAGAGCTTGAAATGTGTCGTTATGTTAGCAATACTAGATATTTTGAACAAAAATATATATTACGTGTAATATATATTGACTTTATGTTATTAGGTACAATGATGTTAATGACAGTAGTCTATCACAAAGTCAACCAATAAAACAAATCAGTGCTTTGCCTCTCACTGACACACACAGCCTATTGCTGGAAGCTTGCAGTCGAGTAAATAACAAAACTGATCAGCAATCTCTTGTCAGTCAGGAGCAACTCAGCGCTTGAGAATGTTATTACATTGTGTAGCCGACAGTGAAAATAATGGAAAAAATACGTTTAGACTAATTGCGTTTAGACTGATTCCAAAACGTTGGTGGGGACATGTCCCCACCATCCCACCCTAAATTTACACCTATGCATTTACCTGTTGCAGTAGAATTTCATTGGTGATCGGTGGACCACCACTGTCTGTGCGTCTTTTGGACACAACTTTTCTTGCACACAGCTGGCCCTAAAGTGTAAAATGGGAATTTGCGGGGCGTTTTCTTATGCTAATTAGGAACAACTGGCACACTCTTACAATTACGAGGACGTGGGATTTATCAATCCTAAGAACACAGGTGGGAATAATTCTACTGTCATGAATCTGTCGTAGACTTTTCTTAGGAAGTTTCTTAAGCCAATTCTTAGAAAGATATTTGTGAATGACCATTGACCATTGGAAAAATGCATTTCTACTGTTGAATGTGTGTTAATCTATTTGGGTACATCTGTGCATTGTGGTACTGTACCTATATTACTATGCAAACAAACCAGTGCACTTGTAATTGCTACTGTCAGGAACAGATAACGACACAGACATGATCAATGGTGTTAAAATCTAATTTGTTTTAAGAAGTTTCCATTTTGTTCTGCTAAATAGTATATTGTAGTCTAGTGTATTTCTCAGAATGCAATTTTGTTAGGGATGTATTATCTATGTTTGCTATGAATGCAAATGAATACGGAGGAAGTCAATACTTCCGGACTCTACCAGACATTTATATTAGCTCGTTCTAAAGTGTGTACTAATTCACGTCACAGCCATATCTGTATGCGACACTGTGAAAGCATAAAAACAGACAACTTGTTGGTACCCTAAATAATAACAATAAATGACATTTCTTCTTAAATATGTCATGGGCTGTTTCTGATATTACAATTCTATATTATAGTGTGCTTACAGATATATTTGGGAAAAGTCAAGGAAGGGTGGGGACAAAAATACAAATTTGATGTGGTGCTGCAAGCATTAAAATACAATTGAATGTAAGTTCAATCTTGATAGTATAGTACCGGTATGTTTGTTTCCATCCCAAAGTTTCCAAATAGGCTTGTTTTCAAAAACACTCTAAGAGTGAATGTTTTTTATCATTATTATTGCAACTTCATCATGTGGAAATATCCTCAAGAAAATGTGTTGGACTGCACTAAGCCTTTAAAAGGAAAATAAGAGTGTGAACCTGCCACATTAATTCACACTGCCCACATTCACCAAATGGCAATTCAAAAGTGACGCTTTGCGGAGGATGTGCAGTCTTTTTTGTGATATCATTATGTATGTATTGTAGTAAGTAAATTAGACAATATACATAAAGTCAGTACAAAATTAGATGTTAACCTTCAGCAACAATGAAATGAATTGATCCATGCAATTCAAAATGTATTTATTTTTTAAACATTAAAGTCAGCAAATGCACCACAGTTGGCCTGTATATGAAGCTATTTAAAACTAGACATTTACATAAGTAAATGTTTTGTGGTTCAAACTTAAACATGTTTATGTACAGTATAGTGTACATAAACATGTTTAAGTTACATAAGAAATGTACAGTATAGTGAAAACCTTATGTTGATAAACAATGAACAGACAGACATACGTACAGATGGTTCGAATTACTATTAAGAATACATTACATGAACCTCATTTAATGTTCTCTAATGTTGTCGATATGCAATTCATATTTAAAGCCATGCTACATTACAACAAGTCCCATGGACCAGGGACAGCCAGTGTTCTTCTGCTTTTCATCACACTGCTCCCTCAACCATTGTGTCTATACCAAAATCCCTATATACTTAAAGGAATTCCCTCTCTGGGATTCTACCTTGATTGAGCTCAAGTGTACTAGCTCAAGCATACACGTGTAATAATGTAGGTTAAGCCAGTATGATTTTCTAACCCTACAAACCCGGATGGTGCTGGCAAATTGCACCACATTCTGTAGTACACCTGGAAAAATCTAGAAGCAGCTTAAGAACTTGAGTCTTGCAATGACACTGCCAACCATGAGGCAGATAAATATTTAATGTTATTCTGGATAGCCCAAAAATTTTAAAGTTGGTTTAGATCAAACAATTGAAGAGTTAGAATTGGTGGATGTAATTTATGCAAATTGTGTAGTTGTACGTTTTTCTATGCTAATGATGAAAAAACAAATGTCTTGTTTTATAGAAGTATTGTTTTCCAATGTAAGGTTATTTAACCAGAAAGGCCGAATGGGAACTAATTCTCAATTGTAAAATGGTGACCTGGCCAAGATAAAGCACAGACGCGGCAATACCTATGTTTCACCCGTTTCAATTTAAACAGGCCCCGCCCTCCAAGAGGGTCCCCAACAGACCAGCAAAATCCCATTCATGTTCTCCGTAGGATATTGATTTTCAGCCATAATGTTTAAACCATCCAAGGTATATTGACCACAAGCTACGAGGTTGTGAAACTAAAGTTTCTGCTCTTATAAAAGCCACAAGGTATGAAATCAACCTTGTTATTTGCGATCTTCTGGAGAAATATACTACACTACCAATTCTAAGCAAAACACTAATGTCTCTGATTGTTTGAACTCCCAGTTCCCATGGGGGACGTTTACCGCCCCCGCGAACGGCTTAAGCAATCTGAAGTATAATATCGGTAGTTTATGTGTTTATACCTTTGTATATTAGTTATTGAAACAGGCCCCCAGATGCTTAGAGCCGCCACTGATAAAACATAATAGTGAAAGGCAACATAAAGTTACACAAATATAATGAAGTTTTTAAATCAGAGCCTGAATATTTTAAGTAAAAAAATAGGCTTTGTTTGTAGTAGCTTTGACCATTCAAAATATAAAGATGAAAGATCAATATTTTCATATTGTTTTGTGTAAAACTATAGTAATCTAGAGTTGTGCACTGCTCTGCAAGCACGCCTAATCAGAACTACAAGCTATTGTACACTAAATATTAGGAGTGTGGTCATGCCACTCAGCAACAAAGGGCCATTTTCAGCTAGCTGACAGGCATCAGCCCCCCCAACCCCACTAGTTGACACTTTCACTGTTTCGTCTAGGTGAAGGTCGAGGCCTAGCCATGTCTGACAAGCCCAATCCCCTCTTCAAAAATGTTTGTGTCCAGACACTAATCAGACCCAATGATGTGATTGAGTGACCCGTCTGCGACCCCTGCTAATTTACGCTCACCGGGAGAAAAAAGCTTAAAAGCAATCCAGCTGTGTCATCAAAGTGATCCATCTCTCTACTCACAAACGTGCACCCTCAGCTGTGTGTGAGCTTCATGCACTTCAGTTACAAGCTACAGCTTGTGCACCCCGCGCTCTGAGCTAATGTGCTTTAACTTCCTGGCTCCATGCCAGGGCTGTGGACACAAAACTCTATCTGATGTAGTAGGAATGTGAAAATAATGTGTATTCTTCAATCTATATAAAAGGTGGAGTAATCAATGCTGATAGCAGCTAGTGTTCTGATAAAGGATGTCATCACGTTTGCATAGAGAAAGTTTTCCATCTGCAAAATGGCCCAGGCAATATTGAGTAAAAAATGTCTGTGTGGAATGCAGAGAATGTGTTTGTAGTTTATGAGTTTTTGGTTAAATGTATTTTTTACTCTAATAAGCAGGGGATTATATTTGCAAACAACCAGTTTAAGGCCACCTGGGGTACTACAAATAGTGGAAATGTCCCTTTTGGTCAATAGAATGTGGTATATTTTTACAAATAAAAACAGAATAAACAATCAGAAAGTATGAATTGTTATTTATTTATTTCATTCAAAATTTTCTTACCTTCCCATTTCCTGCTAACACTGACTTGCCGGCAGCTCTGCAACTCCTTGAACAGATCTGTGGGGTGGTGGGGGGCTCTCATATGGTTCATCCAACCAAATGGCGCCCAGCCACAGATTATTTTTGCGGTGTTCATCCAACACGGAAGCCTTAAAGTCAGATCATGATGATTACATTCACAGACTACACTTCTGCGATTAAATTTACAGAAGCTTGATCTGGACACAAGGTGGTGTTGGAGAACGACGTGGCAGGACAGATAATTTGATTCATCCAATTTCAAATCCTGCACAGTGCTATGCCAATTTGCACTGCCTCACACAGGAGGTCCGAGGAAAGCCAGAGAACCTATAGTCAAGCTCGAACCACTGACTTTTATGACAAAGACTGTCCTGCAATGCAGCGACTTCGCCCACTACACCACGTGGACCCCCCCAGTTGTTGTTACTTTTCCAGTATGACTTTGAATTGACTACTTTAAAATCAGACATAGGCAAAGAATGAAAAATGTTGTTGCATATGGCAGTTTGTAGTAGTGATGTATGAATCACGAACAGAATGATTTGTTCTTTTTGAACAAATCTTTTTAGTGAACTGGATGTACTGAATCACTGCTTTAAAA
The DNA here is from genome assembly GCA_016801145.1 of Umbra pygmaea. Classification (NCBI taxonomy): domain Eukaryota; kingdom Metazoa; phylum Chordata; class Actinopteri; order Esociformes; family Umbridae; genus Umbra; species Umbra pygmaea. Next base: position 22,863 of record JACXGM010006636.1, on the reverse strand, counting down.
GATTTGTTCAATTAATGAATACCTTCTGCAAGAGAAAATTACACAGATGTAGCCTACGGGTGAAGTCAGAATCAAAAACTTTTATAACTTAGTAGATGTCATCAACATGCCCTGAATAAATAGATGCCCACACTTATCATAATCCACACACTGCAGCAGAAATCGAAATCGTCTTCATAATCTTTGTCATAAAGGCTTTATTGTTGCAGATTTGAAAGGGCTATGAATACTGAGTCTTGTGTCGCGAGAGTGCGCAAACTGTCTCTACACAGCGATGTTATTAGCTGTTCTTCACACCCTTTATTATAAAAATATGTTCATCTAAGCATACTTAACGAGAATAACGTGTCATTCGTAAATCTATTTTATTTCCCTTAAAAAGTACATGTGAATATTTTCAATGTGTATTATGTAAGTCTACATTTTATACCGTTTTCACCAATATAAATCTAAATATTGCCAAGTGCATTATTTGCAAAATAAATTTGTCAACCAATGGAGGATCAACAGCAAATCTCCACAGACATTACACTTTTGTGTTCATAGCTTGAAAAATTAAACGAGTGCACTGCTTTTACAGTAAATAATAAGGTCACATCATGGGCAGTTTGACAAAAAGATTCATTAACCGAATCAGTGATTCGAAAGATTAAAATCTTTTAAATGAACTGTACTGAATGTTTCAGTTCACTTTAGTGATTGGGAGTCCCCATCACTAGTTTGTAGTACCTTCCAGTTGGTAAATGAGAAGGAGTTTTTCTGTACTGTTATGTCATAGAGTTATCTCACAATCATTGTTTTACAAAAACCTTTTTATGTACCAAATGCTAAAATGACACTTTCTGATCATCAGACCATAATTTATTGAAATGAATGATATCATTGGTGGCTTTGACCACAATTAACGTGTTGGGAGCAATGGGTCAGGCCTCTTCTACCTGGAAAGAAGCTTTGGGTCACTGTAAACACATTAGCTTTCATATTGCAGGTAGTAGGTACCACAGATAAGTGTAGGTAATTATGACATTTTTAGTTCTAGTTCTAACAGGGACAGTACCAAACAGATACCATCACCAACTGCTGGTAAGCTGCATGACTTACATAATATGATAGAATATGTCCAGTGCAGTAGTGCTGAACTTAACATTTGTATCATGAAAACATTTCACAATGTAACATTTACTTTTTTCACAAGCTAAAATCTAGCTTTACTTTTTGTCCACAATCGTTGGATTAGTTGAACTGTGGAATTGAGAACCTCCCCTGAGTGTTTGTTTTGTATCTTCTTGTTTAAACCAGTATCCAGTAAAAACGCCACTTAGCCACCTTTTATGCCTGCTTTGTTACAGTATTTTAGCTAAAACATGATTCGTTTTGTCTTCAAAATCATAGTGGGGATGTTGTTTTGATATCACTTATCCTACTTTTTGATTATGTGCGTGCTTACATATTTTGTTCAAATACTTACAATTATCTTAACTAATGTTCACTGAGCACAAACACCAAGGGCAATCTTAACCTGTTTCTGAAAGAATTCTTGCAGAATTAAATAATGAAACTCCAAAACAAAACAATATCCTCCAGCACATCCGCAGTTGCAATTCTCATCAATAACTGCCACCAGAAAAAAACTAATTTGTCTAGTTGTTGAAACTGTACTGTAAGCATGATTGATTAGATATCTTTCTGATTATAGGCAAATACATATACAAGTAGCTGTGATTTTATCAACCATTTCATAAAAGTTTTTTCAAGGCTATCTTCAAGTGGCATTGCATGCCTATGAGGCTGAATTGAATTGGTTTAACGGAATTAACAGTGTATTTTCCCCAACAGGAGTTTAAATAATCAAAAGCATTTGGAGCCACTGAAGAAACACAGCACAAATACATTGAAGAGTCAAATTATTTTGGACAGTGGCGTTTCACCATTGACAATAGCAAGAAGTATCTATATTGCTGGCGACTGGTGGCAAAGAAAGAAGACAGAAAAAAGGGAGAAAAAGACTTATTTGTTTCAGTCCAGCAGGGTCTGTTCTCCCATATTGCCTCTCCATCTCTGTTGACAGCAGATGATTTTTAATCCACCAGTAAGTAAAGCCCACTGTATTCCCATTCAGGCTCCTTCACACTTGAGTGACTGACAGCTGCTATTGTAAATAATTATGAAGTTCCCTGGCAGGAAAGCCTCTAGCTGTGATCATGTGAAGTGAGGGTTTTGGGTATGGTTTGTGTTTCGTTTTTTTCCAGACATACAGTACAGAAGAGAGAACACAGGACATCAAAGGATAAAATATCTACACGCTGTCAATGCAAGTTGCACAGACCGAGCGATGTACATTTTTCCATTCACAACAAATCCCCTGCAGGTTAACAACATGCTTCAATAAAGAGCTTTTCACCATCTAAGTCTTCATGTTGGGATATGTCCAGGTATATATTTGAAATGTAGTTTTGGTATATAGTTTGTCATCTCAATGTGAATTATCTCAGACATACATGATTGTAGGTACCTGAGGCCAAGATTGGTTGAATTACAACTAAGGAATTGACAGCATTCAGCGATGCTAACACCTGCACAAACTCACACACAGATACACATTTGCTCTGCTAGATCTTAGATTTACAGCATCCCCCCTTCACAAGCACTGTAATATATTATGTAAAATTGATATTAAGACCTTTACCTTTTTGAGTTCACTCAAGTGGTCAAACTGCTGCAGGAGGGAAGTCACAGTTGAAAACATGAATGTTTAACAAGATGTCTGCTTGGCTTCACCTCTATTCAAACCTTCAGCTATCATCTGAATTATTAACACAGCAAAAGATGTCTTAAAAAATTCCCTCTGAGAATTTATGTTTGACATCCTTTATTTCCAAACAATAGGGTTTAATAATATTGTAAATGTCAGAATAGCTTGCTATGGTGTATTGAATGTCGAGAACTGAGGACAATTCCATTTCCGCTGTTACAGAAGCTAAAAGAAACCTTTAGAACATCAGAAAAAAAATGTAATTAACATTAAATATATTGTGCGTAGGATAACAAAGCAAATTTCAAGAAGTTCTTAAGTAGTTTTGTTACAAACTGCTAGGGGGCATTGGGACTAAGTTGTCAAATGTAATGATTTGCAGTCTATTGTATTCCAGAAAGTTCCATTGAGGTCTGTCAGTAGACCCATTGTAAGCACCTGTCAGGAAAAGCTAAAGGTTGGTCGACACATAATTGCATAATTGACTGTATGTCCAGTTTAATACTATATTAAGGGTAACTATTAGTAGTAACAGCTCTCTTTTCGCTTCAACTGTATGGTCTCATAGAGACAAAGAACAGCTTTAGTTCCATTTCAATTTTAAATTAAATTCATTCTATCATGTCTGGGTGTCATGCCTAATTTAATGACACCCATGTTAATAAAACTGTGCAAATCAGTTTGATTGGAGGAACACAAAACCCTTTCTGATCGGTCACGCAATTATTAAGTCCATTAGCAATAGAAAATTCAGAGGCTCTTTTTATCTCCACCTATAACTCAAAGTCTAGACGTTAAAATTAAATGATAATGTGGCATATCCCACAAGGGTGACCCTTACCCTTCAGTGCCCTGAAAACATTTCTAGAAAGTTTTTTTGTATATATAGAGTTTTTTTGTATGTGTATATATATACATATATATACTTATATATATATATATATATATACTTATATATATATATATATATATATAAATAAAAAACAAGCCAAACTTTTGGTGAATAACGGATGTGCAAAATATGACTCTTTCCAAATTAAACAGATGTGCCCTGTGACATTCCTACTCACAACATCTTCCCAGTAATGACATATGAAAAAAACACAACAACAAAATAATAGAAATTCAAAAACAAAATATATGTATATTAAGTGAAGTAAAATTTCAACAAGATCTACAGGGAAACCTGGTACAGTACTGCACTGGATTTAGAGTATATAGGAACTACTGAGAGGTAATGTCTAAGAAAATTATGCATTAGTAGCATCAACTCTTTTCTTACAGCCCTTTGCACATTTTTCAGAATTCTAAACCATCCAGGTAAAGTTTTTATTCGGCAAAAATACATCTGCTTTACAAAGACGTGGTGTAGTGCTATGTACAACTCCTCACCAGAGACCAGGGTTTATCCCAGCATCCTGTGCTCCTTCTGTTCTCCAACCTGCCTGTCTCGCCCTCTGTTTCCAAATAAAGTAAAAATACCCCTGCCAAACAATAAGAAATACACCTGCTGTGAAAGGAATTGGACATCCTGTGTAAACGCAGCCTTAGAGACTTACGTGTTTGGGAATGTATGTCCGCACACTCAAGCGCGTGTATGTGCCCGGCCCGTCTGGAGGAAAGCAAGTTTGCAATTTTGCAATAGTCACAGTTCACCTGTCTCCTCATTGGAATCAAATTAAGTCTGGGCATTGGGGTCCAGCACCGCACCGCATGACACATAATGAACTGTACTGACTCCCTACGTGCCAGTTACCAGGTCCAGATTGCGCTACATCAGAAACAGGCACCGCCGCTCCCTTTGCCGTGATTCTACAGTCGCATTAATAAGCAGGCCTCGAACAGTAGCTAATAGGCGTTGAATAGGACCATCTCATTCATGACTGACCGGGACAGCTTTTCACCAGAGATGTAGAGGCCTGCTGCCCTTCTTCACTCACTCCTCACCACAGCAAGCCTCGTTTACAGTAAGCAGCATCAAAAAGAGATGTGGCATGTCATTCCTCTCCCATCTAGCGCCATTGCTTCCGTTTGAACTGTTGTGTAGTTGGTGATATGGTCCCGGGATTATGGGTAAATCACTGCTGATGCATTTTACAGTGTACCTACAGGCACATCGAATATTTCTGAAAAGAAAAGTAGAGTGGTTGAATGACTGGCCACTGTTGCAAAACTGGAGTGTTATGAGGAGCATGTGGCTCGGTGTATGGGGCACCGTACCGTGGTGGGAATCAGAGATGGAGTGCAGTGCATGGTTGGGAGCAGTGGAGTTTCAATTCACACACATAGACAGACCCACACACACACAGCCTGCTTGGCACTCAGCAGTGAGATCATTGTATATCAAGTCAGAAATACACCCAGCTTCCCTAGGCACTGGTCCAAATTAAATATGTTGGTGGCCTGCCTGCCGTCTCAGCAACAACAGCACAAAACATTTCAATCGGCCTAGAAGCTGCTTACAACCTACTTAGTGTTGTTGCCTAAGGGGTTTGCGTTGCTTTTTAAATATATAAACAATGTAGACACGTGCATGGCCAAAACTATTGTTTTCCATGCCGTGAAGGTCCAATCTCATTTAGATCAAACAGTAATGCTACATACTGGATGGGATTAATTTACAGTTTGATGTGCGCAGATGCAGATTGAGCAGGGGATTGAGAAAAGTGAGATGAATATAATGTCTCAGTGAGTGTTGTCACTTCTCCAAACACATTTTATTTTGTAGGTCCAAAATGTCGTATCTGTGAAAAATAAAATGTCATCACAGTCTTCTGGTCCGAGTCATTAGCATACCACCTGTGGTGGCTTCAGTTCAAAACGTAATGTTTCCCATCATTTGTTCTTCACCATTCTTCAACAAAGATTGATGTGTTATCTCCATTTGATGATTGCAGCAGGTGTAGCTTAAATTAATAACTGACAACTGAAGATTGGCTGTACATTTGTACGTGAAGAGACAACAAAAATCCCTCACCATTTTGTTTGCTCGAAACAGCACGCTGTTCCTTTAATTTATTGTTGGGTTTTTTCTCTGCAGGCCTGCTTGATTTCTTTAGGGCTCTCAGAACACCAACTCCCAGAAGCTTCTGTTGTTGCAGAAGTGGACCTGTCATGTTAGGGAGCCGTGTGGAGCCTGTGTAGCAGCAGCTGTCTGTTTGGAGAGGGCTTTGGCTGCAAGACAGACAGAACTAATCCCTGACACATTGCTGCTCTGCCAAACAGCTGCAGTAGGCAGCAGCTAGTGGCACACACCACTGGACTCTGTTCACACAAACACAAGCACATTTCCCTAAACACATTCCTCACAACTACGTGGGGACTGACTCTTATCGTCTATATGTAGAGCTTTCAGTTCTGGGGTTTTATTTATTTTCAAATTTGGTCTTTGTTCATTTTTTTAACATATTTCTTGGATAAATTAAACTGTTTTGTTTTGGTGCATTCACTTTTAATAACAAAATTAGATATCTTAATTGGGTTCATAGCAGTGGTTCATCACCAGTGTTGGGCATAGTTACTTTTAGGATTACTTTTTAGTTACTTGATGAGTTCACAAGTTTTGGGAAGTCCATAGTTAAGACAAAATGATCAGGTAAATGGAGTTCATATCTTACTGGTGACCATGATTGATATTTTCTTTACTCTTTCTATTTGTTTTATAGGTCACTGTTAAGATATGAACTCCATTTACTTGATGATTTTGTCTTAAATAGGCACTTCCCAAAACTTGTGAACTCATCAAGTAACTAAAAAGTAATCCTAAAAGTAACTATGCCCAACACTGTTCATCACAGATTAACATTGCCTGGTGACCATGTCTATTCATCTCTTTATTTGCCTGCCCGTTAGTACCGTTTTACCCCATATATAGTTATGTTTATTTAGGCTAAATCTTAAATGCCATTTGATTGTATTGAGTCAGCAAACTAAAATATATGAACTTTTAAGACAAGTGTAAATAACAGTTCTGGTAAAATGATAAAAACCTTGATGGAACATTCACTCACCACTAAACAGTTGTTTTGTCAAGCTTTGGCATTCTCGTTTTTCTCCGCTTCCCTGCAATTATCAGTCAACTACTGAACCAGCTAGCAAACGTTACTTCTACATGACTGTCCGACCTGAAAGGACGCAAGTTTGATTGAAGCATACCATACCTACAGGGATAGAAGCTAATTATTCTGTTGAAATACATTATCTTGAGGACCTATATTATTCAGTTTTCATAATTATTTGATTGCAAGTGAAGCAGCAAAATCAGATATTATTTTTATTATTATTATTATTATTATTATTAATATTATTAATTTTATGCCGCCTTATCAGCCCCCACAGTTTTCATAATATCGATTCCAATCAAGCAGCACCATATGCTTTTTACTGCCATGCAGGGTGCTTGTGGATTTGTGAATGATTTGTGGTCTAGTATATTTCTATTGTTTTATTGCTGTTTATAAGCAACTTGGAAATATTTTTCAACTCTGGGAATTTAATAATTTAACCAGCAGGGGGCTTTCTATATTAGGATTGAATAATTTCACCTAGAGGAGCAAAAACACCAAGCAAATATTACTTCAAGGAACTAGCAAGGAATTTTGGACATCTGTTACAGTTACCAAAAATGTTTTCTGTATATATTTGAGGTGAGAATTAAGCCATCCCATTGCTGAATCTACAATTATATTGGATCTACAAAGACTAATTAAAAATATATATTTTCCAATTGAGTGCTTATTCAAATATTCAGTGTGTGTAAAGCCAGCCAGCATGGGTTGCCCAATCTAGTGACGAGTGCCTTCACATAAAACGGGTGGTATGTGTAGCATATATGACCAGTTCATGTGAAAAATATTATTAATTAGTAAATATGTCACAACATTCTAATAGAGTTTAGTTGTACTATATTTTATAAATGTGTAAATATTTCCTATGTTTTCAATCTATTTTCATTGTGTTAAATTAAGCAAATGTCGCCTTAAATCAAGCGCTTTTATTCTGAAGGCGACAATATGAAAAGCTAGGAATCCACTAATGTTTCCTAAAGAAGCTAGCTTCACATATTTTGTTAAAGACGCTAAACAAGCATATCAGAATGTTATCCATTCTGATAAGTTTGTCCAATCCTTTTCGTTAATGACCTTAACAGATGTACTCCTTTTAGTAATTAGTCCCCTATTTAAAGCTGTATTGTGTAAGATTTGCACCCATCTAGTTGTGAAATTGTATATGATAAGCAACTGTATACCAATCTAGCCCATCCGGGTATTTAGCCAGCAACACAAACTCAGATATTATTTTTTTCTTTCAAAACAATAGCTCCCGTTATAAATCATTGCAATAATCATTGTTAATTCATTATATAGCCCAGGGGTGCCCAATAGGTCGATCGCGATCTACCAGTCGATCGCAAAGACAATGCTGGTAGATCGCACATTCTTAATAAATGCTTTTGCTACATTTTTATTTTCATAAAAATAAATAACAACATCAACACTTCTTCATTTAGTTTCTTTCTGACTTGCACTTAACGAATAGATTTTGACCAGGCAAGATTTTTGTTTATTCAGTTGCCATGACAACTAACGTTTAGTCTGCCTCGCGATTTCCAAGATCTTCGGACTCGGAGCACAGAGCGCAAAATAGTGAAGCTTGGCCTAATCACCGTATTCGGTAGCACATATGACATTAATTTGCAAAATACAAATGTAAAATAAATTCCAAACATTTGAAAATGAGTGCAGTACCAAGCAAAAAGCTTAAAACTTACCATTTCCATCCTTTTCTTAATGCATTAGTTTCATCTGCCAAACAAGTAGCCTATTTCTATTCCAATGAAAGGAAACGTTGACAAACATTTTCGGACACTTAATAAAATATATGAAAATGATTTTCCTGTAAGAAGCGAGCTTAGAAAAACAAAGGTGAACGAACTGAAATCTTAATTAACTGGTCAACAGTCACTTTTTAGTCGCCCAAGCCTAAAAGCAAAGGCATCCACAGAGGTATCATTCCGGTTGAGTTTGTTGTCATCATAAACTGGCTATTGTAATCTGTTGTGTTGTAGATGTTTTGAGTTCAGTGTTAAAATGGAATATCAACAATCAACATTTATTAACGTTTCTCTAGATGAAGAATTCCACATAGAGATACATGCAGTAGAAGCAACAAGCATTTGACGTGTTTTTTTTAATAAACTCTTTTTAAGTTGGTAGATCTCATTGAGTTGAACATTTTAAAAGTAGACCATCATGCAAAAAAGTGTGGGCACCCCTGATATAGCCTGTGAATTGTAACCAAATGCAATTGTATTATGTGTAAAGAAACAATAAGAGCATGTGATAAATTATTATTTTTTTAACATATTTAATTAAAAACCTTAACAAATATGTTGTACACACAATTTGATTGAATGAATTGTCAGTGTCTCATGTGAAAACACAATGACATTTGAAAAACATTAAGTAGAGTCTGTTTTATCCAACAAAATACAAATTTTAGCAAAACATGGACACTACCTATGCAATGAATTAACAATGATTATTGTAATGAATTACTAGCGGTATTATTTTGAAACGGAAAATCCAAGTTTGTGTTGCCAGGCGAACGTTCTTGCCTACTGTATAGCTGCCATTACATGTTCTCGAGAATAGGCATGATCCTCCATGTTCAACTGGCTTTGAAATCTGCCGGCAGTCGTGAGTAATCTCCCCCTGGCATTCGTCACTGTGCCACTAGTGTAAAAGCGCGAAAGGCAGAGCTTGAAATTCCAGGTATGTCCCTCTTTGGCTAATGTATTTTAAAGATAAAGGCGTAACATGGCTGTCACAATTTGAGCGGCACTATCATATGTATTTTAAATGGAAGATTCTACGCTTATGAAAATACTTTGATTAGTTGGTGGAAGTAATTGCACATGAATGAGGACATATTCTTAAAAGATCAAAGGGGTTTTTGCTAAAAAACACACAATGTAGCTTTAAGTTCTCCTTAGTTTTAGTGCCGTTGCTGGAATGTGTCATATGGTGATTCCCATTTAAAACAAGCAGACGTGGCAGTGAGAATTGTAAAGGACATGATAAAAGTGTCAACATCCGAGGGTACAATGCTGCCGAGTTGAAGCAGGAGCAGGAGAGAGCGGAACTTCGGGAATTAGATTTACTTAGTGAAAGACAGTTAGGAGCAGGGGGCAGTCTGGCTACCATGGTAGTGGCGGGTCGCGACAGCTGTACCGTGAATGAGGTTGGCATGGAGGGGAGTTTGGATGGGAGTGTGGGTGTTGCCAGTGTGGGAGTAAGTTTTGAGGAGTCACCTTATGTACGGAGAAAGAAGAAGAAGCGTGCACGTAAGAAAGAGGGTGGTGAGTGTAGTTCGGGAGAGGGTGAAGGGCTGGCATGGGGAACAGGGATTTAAGGTGTTGGTGGTGTTTGCAGCCCTGACAAAGGGTGTTTCACCCAGTCTCACCCCCGGCGGCGATTAAGGAACAGGTTGGGAGGGTGAAAGATGCACAATGTTTGAGTGGTGGTAGGGAACTTGTTGTGGTGAGTAGTGTGTCTCAAAGGTATAAGTTACTGATGCTGGAGGTTTTGAATAGGGGTAAGGTGAAATGCCAGGTGCCTGGGAGTGCTGCGAAGGTGAGAGGGGTGATCATAGGTGTTCCAGAGGATCTGTCCATGGAGGAGCTTAAAGAGGTGGTGGCGGGGGGGGTAGTGGTGGAAGCAAGACAGCTGGGCAGTAGGTCGTTGGGGTTCGAAAAGTTGAGTCCGACTGTGTTGTTGGAGTTTGGAGGGCCGTTGCCGAGTAGAGTGCATGTTGGGTATCTTAGTTTTTATGTGAGGGAATATATGCCACCGCCACTGAGGTGTTTTAAATTTCAGCGTATGGGGCATGTGGCTGCTGTTTGCAGAGGGCTGGGTAGGTGTGCTAGGTGTGGGGGTCCACATGAGTATGGCAAGTGTGGGGACAAGGTGAGGTGATTGTGGTGGGGAGCACAGTGCTGCATTTGGGGGGTGTATGGTTCAGAAGCGGGCAGCAGAGGCACAGCGGGTTAAGGTGGTGGATAAGGTCACTTATGCTAAAGCAGTGCGAAGAGTGGGGGGCCTTGGGTTGGGTGTGCTGGTGGCGTAGGAGTAGGATGCATGCTCGGTGTTGGAGGAAGTTAATTTGTGTTCACAAAGTGGTGTTGTCTGAGACGTGTAAGCATGAGTGTGTGGTTGGTAAGGATTCATTGGTGGTGGGCAGGGTTGAGTTTTTGGCGTTTCTATGTATTCTGGTGAATATATGTAGTCAGGTTAAGAGAAGGAATGCTAGGATAGATGTTGTGGTAGCTGCTGCTAGGGAGTTTATGGATGTATTGTTATACAAAGAATGCTACAACTTTTTGAGGACTGTAAAGTGCCTCCTGTCCTATCCAAACACCTGAAGCGCATTGTCAGTATGCCGAATGTTCGTTCAATTAGGCTACACTGCGTGTTTGTGTGTGTTTTTGATTAAACAGCATTTCATATATCATAAATGGTGTCATCACCAGTCATGTCTTTAACAGATACACATTGTCTACTTCAAAGCCACCCATCCAAGGGGGGAATCCCCTCAAAATGGAAGAAATGGCAGAATTTGCCAGCATAAATTAGTTGTGGCTTGAGCCAGGGTAAATCGCCAAAAAAATGCATGGGTGATTTTACTATTAGCATTGCAAATGAGTTGTATGTTGATAAAATGGGTTCCCTTGCAGTTGATGCAAATCAGTGCCAAATTCAGCCTGAATAATTTGTGTAAATGTGTGTACTAGATGTATGCATATTTTTCACATCATTTCACAAAATGATTTCCCTCATGTTGTAATATTATTCCTTGTAATTATGTATGGGTTGCAATAATGGGAACTGCTGTGTCTGTGTAGATGAGAGGAGCAAAGTGTATGCGTGTTGTGCACACGCTACATTATGGCCAAGCTTGCGCCCTTAAAATAGCATCTGAATAATGTGCCACTGACTTTCAACTAGGTTTTTCCTGGTCTGTGGCAGAATTATTTTCTGGAACTACAAAATAGCACCAGGGAACGTTTGCGCCGGAACATGCATCTTCTTTTTGCTGAACCACCCCGGAAGCACAAGTTCATTACCTAATTTACCGACACCCGCCCGGGGAAGGAAAAGTTCCCTGTGCGTTGGGTGCAAAATAGGAATGATACATGCGTCAGTGTACAAAGTAAATTGCGCCGGGTGCAAGATAGGGCCCAATACATTAATAACGGAGTCTCTCTGAGAGGATTTCTGTCATTCGCTAGTTTGAATCCGATTATTATTTTCTATCAGCTGCAATTACCTCTAATCAATGTACAAATGAATAGAAATATTCTGGCTGTTTTATAGGGTTTTATCAGTATAACTCGAATTCCAGAAGCCCTATATATAGGGCAACAACGTCAAACTCTCACTATAAAAAAATTCTATATTTGTTATTTATATATATATTAATTAATTAATCCATTAAATATTATGAAGAAGTGGTGTTTTTTAATTCATTGTGGTAGGCGGAGGGCCGGCAAGCGGAAACTTTTTAATAAATATATATCCAGCACTGAGCTTTCTGGTTAGGCAAGCAGTGTGTTAACAAGCAGAACCACTTATAATGAATAGGAGTTCCAATTTTAGCCATTCATTCATGCTTTCTGTTAATTATAGTTCTATTCTAAACCCAGGTAGATACTCAGAAATATATTCCCAAAACATTGTCTGAAAAGAAAGCCCTTGATGGCATTTGAAATGCCATATTAGTAATTCATTAGTAGGTTGATGACAATAGATAGTGACAGTGGCTCTGTAATATTTAAGAGAACTGTTGCTGTTTTTTTCAGTGTGTAAAGGGAATAGATTTTACACACTATCCAAAACAGATGTATTCATCCTCATCCTGGCAACATATAAAACAAAAACATAGCATATATTGTATATCACAGGTGTCAAACTGATTCCTTTTTCTATCCTTCCCTGTGCTCGATTGATTCATTAAATTTACCAATTAGTTAAACAATAACCTCACCTACAACAAAAGCTGTGGAACATCTCAGGGGTCCCAAAGGAGAGGTTTGAGAACCACTGGGTGAGCTTAATATGAGGACCACAAGGATCTGCACTGTGTGTAGCACTGTGATCTGCGCTGTGTGTAGCATTGTGATCTGCGCTGTGTGTAGCATTGTGATCTGCGCTGTGTGTAGCACATATAGAAGGGGCTGACAGGTTGTTTCCATTAAAAGATTAGAGTCAACCATGGATGGGGAAGTCGTTTGGGGGCCTAGGGGATGCTGCCCTTTTGCCCCAGCTATCACACCTGACTGACAATCACCTAATCATCATCTTCAGTTTAGAATTTAATTAGTTTAATCAGCTGTGTTTGCTAGGGAGAGAACTGTAACGCCACTCTGGCCCATGAGGATTGGAGTTGCCTATCCCCGGTGTAAACAGTGTTTGACGATCCTCAGAGTAAACAGTGTATTTCTGACTTTACTATGATAAGCAAACAAAGCCGTAGGCTACTTTGAGCTAAGAATAAGTGCTAACAAAGTGAGAAGAAATGGATCCCTAAACAGTAAAGGACAATAACTCCAGGCTATCTTTACTATATTTTTTACTCAGTCATATGCACTACTGTATTACATTGATGTAAAACTGCAAATTAACTTACCATGACAAGACAACAGTGACATATAGGTGCAACAGCATGAAGGGGAAATTATGTTCATAGAAAAGAATATGTATAAGGGGATGTTGCATTATGGCCAATAAATAATGACTAAGAGCTGCTCTGATGCACGACACAGTGCTTAGACGTGGCATTTTGTTAATATAACACAAAACCCGAAGGACGCTCTTTGCTCTTATAACCAAGTTTAAAGGCACTGTTTGGTGAAGGTGTGGCTTTCAGTTAAGAATTGTTTTGGTTCCTATGAGCGGAAGTGTTGGACAAGATCATGTAAACTATGGTAGTGATTTAATATACACAAATAACCAAAGTTACATAAAATAATTTTAGTTAGATCTGTACAAAGGCAGTGACATTTTCATTTACAGGCCACACCAAGTTAGCAAATTGATATTCTATGTCTTTTGTAATGATTTGTTTATTTTTGAACACCAATGGGGAAAACAAACCATTTATTGGTTCCCTTTCCTGCACACTAACGAATTACATGAAAAACTGAGCACGTATAGGCTTTGCCTTTTAACCTACATAAAGCCTTTTTTTAAATGGCCCATTTCCATAATGGTGAATAAAATGCAAAATAATATGTGTTACTTATAATTGAGTAGTATAATATAATATAAAATAATCATTAACAAAATAAGCACAAACACAGATGGAAAAAAGATTATAAAAAGTACCTTAGAGAAGGAGTAGAGCAGTGGTCCTTAAACCCTTCCATGGAGGGCCTAGTGTATTTAGGTTTTCGCTTTTACCTTGTACATGCCTGATGAAGTAGCTCACTAATTGGTTAGGCTCTTCCTACACCTGGCAGTCTAGGTCCTAATTATGCTCTAATTGAAGGGAAAGACCAAAAACCAGCATACACTAGGCCCTCCATGGAAGGGTTTGAGGATCACTGTAGTAGAGTATGCCCTCACAATACATTTGGTAATGTGTTGAAAACATTCTGTTTTAGGATAACATAAGGTATGTGCCAATCTAGTCCATAGACAATCTTTGACCATTAACAAATAAATTCATGGTTGAAATTTCCACAAATCACCTGAAAGAAAAAGGACACTGGAAAATATTCATACATTGTTTAACACAACGCAGTGTTTGGTTATTTGAGTATATTAAATCACTACCATAGTTTACATGATCTTGTCCAACACTTCCGCTCATAGGAACCAAAACAATTCTTAACTGAAAGCCACACCTTCACCAAACAGTGGCGTTAAACTTGGTTATAAGAGCAAAAAGCCTCACACAGGTTTCAGTGTGTATATGAGTCCACACTGATAGTTTAAATTTCCCACTGGAGAAATCACAATATATTTAAGCAATAAGACATGAACGTGTGTGGTATATGGCCAATATTCCATGTCTAATAGAATGTCTTCTAAGATGCGACACATCGCACAGTATATCACAACCCTGACGAGATGCCTTACTGCTCTCATAAACCTGTTTCTAACATGTCACACCCGTGTTGTACAGTCTCATATACCATGGCTATCATATATTCAGGATTCACACCACCCATTTTAAAAATGAAAATGTACCTTTACCACTGTATATAGTGTACACTGACTAAAAATAACAATTTGGGAAAAAATCCCTGAAATTATTGACTTAGGCTGTAACCTGATTTAATTTTGATTGAATGTTACTGTTAATACATTTCTGGGATCTTTTATTTCAGCCCAATAAACACATTAATAAACACTTCCCATTGTGTTCATATTTTAAATTAGTTTAATATGAGACACAGTGCTTATAAACACATTAAAGTTATTCCTGTTGTTGCCACTTCAAATCAGTCACAGGCATAAAGTTTAGACACACAGTTCTGATGGGAGTCTGTTGAGACTGTGAAGGTGTTTTACATAAAGCTGAAATAGTGATGTTTTTGCCATGATGTTATTTTTCAAGCTAAGCCTGCGGAACAATAAGGCATCCAGAGTATTTGTGTATAGGTATAATAAACATATTCAAGAGTGTGTGGGTGTGTCCAAATAGTGGGTGTACAGTACCGGTATATAAAGCAGAATCAAGAGGGCTGATTTGAGGCCACTTCAAATTGTTTTACATTGCAGATTGGGCCAGAAAAACAACCACTGCATTTACAACATGGATAAAATCAGTCAATACAACAACAACACCAACTAAACAAATGTCACTTCAGTTTTTTGCATCTTTTACACTTTTTGTATGTTCAAATGTATTACATTTATTATTAAAGTGCATTTGCTTTAATTTTTGGACTGGTAATGGTTACATGATATGAAATGGCAGCATGCCAGAGTGTCTGATGTAAAATCATCACATTCCAAGCACAGGTGAGTGTTAGCGGTATTCCAGTTACGCATCAAGCTAGGATTAGCCTGACACTTAGCCTGCCCTGGACCAGGTTAGTTTCCCAGCATAAGTTGCCAGGGTAAATGAGTTTGAACTATTTTCTGTTAGCTTTATGGAACAGAATTCACTGAAAATTCACTGAAAGACTAACCAAAATAAGCCTGGCTTGTTTTCTAAACTAGTTTTATGGAACACCCCTCAGATCTACTGGCTTACTAGAAACTTGTGAATACTAAACAATCGAAATTCTCACTATAGAATGCTTGCAACCAGTAACTTTATAAATCTCAGAACTTGGAAATGGAGCAGGTAACATGCAACAGGCACAACATGGACAGAGATAATGGCTGACAAAATAACAGCGCAAACACAGGCGTATATACACTCGGTGACAGGGTCAACAGATTCACACACTTAACTTGGAAATCACACACAATCAAGGAAACTAGGCACTGCTGGAAAGTCAAAATTAACAGAACACACAACATAAACATGCCAGAGAATGCAAAACCTGATTCTAACCTAGTCCAGAGCCTGAATGGATGACTACAACCAAAACATAGAAACACAAGAAAACCAGGAACGGAGAAGTAAACATAAAACAGATACACAGGGGAAATCATGACATTACCCCCCATCTAACGAGTGGCTCCAGCCGTAACAAAAAACTACAGGGACAAGGGGCAGGTACTGGTTGCGGCAAGGCATGGTAGCTCAGCAGCAGCAGATTCTCAAAGCTCAGCAGCAGAAGACTCTGGCAGCTCAGCAGCAGCATTCTCTGGCAGCTCAGCAGCAGCATTCTCTGGCAGCTCAGCAGCAGCAGACTCTGGCAGCTCAGCAGCAGCAGACTCTGGCAGCTCAGCAGCAGCAGACTCTGGCAGCTCAGCAGCAGCAGACTCTGGCAGCTCAGCAGCAGCAGACTCTGGCAGCTCAGCAGCAGCAGACTCTGGCAGCTCAGCAGCAGCAGACTCTGGTAGTATAGTAGCAGTAGACACCGATAGCTCAGCAGCAGCAGACTCTGGCAGCTCAGCAGCAGCAGACTCTGGCAGCTCAGCAGCAGCAGACTCTGGTAGTATAGTAGCAGTAGACACCGATAGCTCAGCAGCAGCAGACGCCGGTAGCTCAGTAGCAGCATACTCCGGTAGCTCAGCAGCAGTACACTCCGGTAGCTCAGCAGCAGTACACTCTGGTAGCTTAGCTGCAGTACACTCTGGTAGTTCAGCAACAGTAGATTATTGTAGCTCACCTGCAGTAGAATCTGGTACCTTACCTGCAGTAGACTCTGATAGCTCAGCTGCAGTAGACACTGGCGGATGAGTAGACACTGGCGGATGAGTAGACACTGGCGGATGAGTAGACCTGGGAGCAATTAGAGCAAACTGTCTTGCCCATGGACAC
This sequence comes from Umbra pygmaea, assembly GCA_016801145.1. Taxonomy (NCBI): domain Eukaryota; kingdom Metazoa; phylum Chordata; class Actinopteri; order Esociformes; family Umbridae; genus Umbra; species Umbra pygmaea. The sequence continues at coordinate 5,666 of JACXGM010006636.1, read as the reverse complement.
AACAACATTTGGCTCAGTCGGGAATCAAACTGGCAACCTTCTGACTACAAGTCTGACTCCCTACCCACTGAGCCATTGGCATTGAAATTGAACCCTGTGGCACTGCCACAGAGACCGCAAAAGATCCAGATAGCAGCGCCTCGGATTTGACACACTGAACCTGAAGAAGTAGTTAGAGAACCAGGCAAGGTAGTGTTCTGATAAGCCAAGGCTATTGAATCTGCCAATGAGAATTTGGTGATTAAAAGTGTCAAAGGCCTTGGCAACATCAATAAAGATGGCTGCAAAGTGGTATTTTTTATTGATGGCAGTTGTGCTCCGGACCTGGTTTTCAACAAGGATGTCTCTGTACATTGCTGCATTCATCTTTCCCTCTGTCCTGACTAGTCTCCCAGTTTCTGGCGCTGAAAAACATGCCTTCACCATGCTTCACTCTAGGGATTGTTTTGGCCAGGTGATGAGCAGTGTCAGGTTTCCTCCAGACATGACGCTTGCCATTCAGGCCATAGTGTTCAATCTTCAATTCATCAGACCAGAGAATTTTGTTTCTCATAGTCTGGGAGTCCTTCAGGTGCCTTTTGGCAAACACGAGATGAGCTCATGTGCCTTTTACTGGAGTGGCTTTTGTTTGGCCACTCTACCATACAGGACTGATTGGTGGAGTGCTGCAGATATGGTTGTTCTTATGGATGGTTCTCCTCTCTCCACAGAGAAAAGATTTAGCTTTGTTAGAGTGACCATCGGGTTCTTGGTCACCTCCCTGACTCAGGCCCTTCTCCTCCAATCGCTCAGATTGGCCAGGCAGCCACTTCTAGGTAGAGTCCTAGTGATTCCAAACTTCTTCCATTTATGGATGATGGAGGCCACTGTGCTCATTGGGACCTTCAATGCTGCAGATATTTTTCTGTACCCTTCCCCAGATCTGTGCCTCGATACAATCCTGTCTCGGAGATCTACAGACCAATCCTTGGACTTCATTGCTTGGTTTGTGCTCTAACATGCACTGGTACAGTGAGGAATTTTTTTTTATCCCTTGCTGATTTTGTATGTTTGCCCACTGACAGAGAAAGGATCAGTCTATAATTGCAATGGTAGGTTTATTTGAACAGTGAGAGACAGAATAACAATGAAAAACTCCAGAAAAACACATTTCAATTTTTTTATAAATAATTTACATTACAATGAGTGAAATAAGTATTTGACCCCTTTGCAAAACATAACTTAGTACTTATTGGCAAAACCGTTGTTGGCAATTACAGAGGTCAGACATTTCTTGTAGTTGACTCTACAAGTCATCAAGGTTTCAAGGCTGACGTTTGGCAACGCAAACCTTCAGCTCTCTCTCCACAGATTTTCTATGGGATTAAGGTCTGGTCAGGCTAGCCCACTCCAGGACATGAGGTTCAATGCTGATAGAAAGGCAACAGTAACTCAAATAACCACTCAGTATATACAAGGTATGCAGAAAAGTATCTCTGAATGCACAACACGTTTAACCTTGAAGCAGATGGGCTACAGCAGCAGAAGACCACACTGTATGCCAGCCTTGTCAGCTAAGACAGCTGACAGAAAATTGGAAAAATGTTGCCTGCTATAATGAGACTCAATTTCTGCTGCAAGATTCACATGGTAGTGTCAGAATTTGTCATTAACAACACGAAAGCATGGATCCAGGGCTGTATTAAATTTGGTGCCCTAGGCGAGATTTTGGGATGCCCCCCTCCCCGAATCGACACCCTCACCCCTTAATTGACTGCTAAATTATTATCAAGCCTAATCATTTACAATTTAGTCATTTAGTAGATGCTCTTACTTACTTACAGTAGCTAAGTGGGCATACATTAAATAGAAGCTGGGTGAAACAACCACAACTCTATAGTATATTCTGATATTTGAACATTGAGTCTGCAAAACGGTACACAATACCTCTAATTTGAGCTTTTTTCCCTCTTCCTCCATTTTTTTCTATCCTCTGTGCTGTGCAATGTTACCTGCAGAGTAGCTAACAGTTAACTCAGCCCAAATACCGATGGTCAGTTACAGAGACAAGCCCAGCTCCTGAGCAAGGGCGGGAGTTTGATATCCTTATTTCAGTTTGCCAGTTAGCCTTCAGTTAACACATTGTCCATTCTCTGCTTACAGTCCAGTGCTCTACTGCCCTACAAAGAAAAAATACCTTAACTCACCAGAGTGTAGAACTGAGAAAAATTACTTTAAAATTTCACATATTTATGCAGAATATTGGAAAAGACAACCCACTCTTTTCTCAAAAAACCAAACAAAATTCACTCAATATACACTGCTCAAAAAAATTAAGGGAACACAAAGATAACAGAATCCTAGAACTGAATGAATCAACTAATCGTATAAAATACTTTCGTCTTTACATAGTTGAATGTGCTGCAAAATCACACAAAAATGATCAATGGAAATCAAATTTATCAACCCATGGAGGTCTGGATATGGAGCCACACTCAAAATCAAAGTGGAAAACCACACTACAGGCTGATCCAACTTTGATGTAATGTCTTTAAAACAAGTCAAAATGAGGTTCAGTAGTGTATGTGCAGAAATGTCACGCCAATTGTGTGGATTGTAGACTTCGTCTCATGCTACCACTAGAGTGAAAGCACCACCAGCATTCAAAAGTGACCAAAACATCAGCCAGGAAGCATAGAAACTGAGAAGTGGTCAGTGGTCACCACCTGCAGAACCACTCCTTTATTGGGAGTGTCTTGCTAATTGCCTATAATTTCCACCTATTGTCTGTTCCATTTGCACAACAGCATGTGAAATTGATTGTCAATCAGTGTTGCTTCCTGAGTGGACAGTGTGATTTCACAGAAGTGTGATTGACTTGGAGTTACATTGTATTGTTTAAATGTTCCCCTTTATTTTTTTGAGCAGTGTATTTGTCAACATAATAAAGCAGATCTTTATTGTTCCAAAACTGATGATAAAAAATTTCTACTAAAAAATTTAGTTAGGCCTTTTGAGTTTGCAAGGTAGTGTAGTCGGGTGCACAACATGTGAGAATGTGAGCTAGATATACTTCATCTAGTCCATGAAATCCAAACCATTGCTCTATATAATAGATAACTACAAACATAACCATATATCTTTCTGCTATGACAACCTTCTGCAAAAATCAAATAATGTCTCTTCTATATGAAGTTTTAGACACATAGTATGTAACACAAACAGGATCCGAAGAAATCACTGACATTTGCACACTGAAAAAATACATTATTACCATCAGTCCAGGGGCCTCATTTATAAAACTTTGCGGTGGATTTGCGTCAGAAGTGGCGTACACACGAAATATAGGACGTGCATTCAGATTTATAAAATTGTACGCACGCACATCCTACACCGTTTTCCCTTTTTAAATCACAATCAACTCTAAATGTGGCGCAGCTTTTGCAGCTGCATTTCACGCCTATAATTACCCATAAGTAGTAGGTGAAACGCCCCAAAATTAATATCCATTGATTGAGAAATCATGGCAAACAGAGAGAGGAAAACCAAGAAAAGAAACTTCACTCAATGTGAAGTAGAAAATATTGTTTGAAGGGAAGGGCAAAGTGTGCCTATTACCAATGCCGAAATGACGTTGGAGTGGCAAAAGGTTGCAGACGCTGTAAGAAAGTCGGACCGTGGCCCAAATAAAAAGTGGTCAGGTATCAGTCGATGTCAAAGCGTCTAGTGCTTCATCGCGAAAGTGTGTCTGCCACAGGTGGGGGTAAATTGGTTACTACAGCAACATGTTCCATCACAAATTATTTGGACATTGATTGAATGAAAATGCTTTCGATTAATGAAAGCATTTTCATTCTCATTTGGTGCCCTTATTATGGCAACATGAGTGCAGTCAATAGCACCAATTACATTTGGAAAACCGGACATAGCTGCAAATTGCGCTTTTTTGTTTGCCTGTTCACCCGCAGTGTAAGGAAACTTTATGTAATCATGCCACAAACCAACTACACCTATAACCATCTGGCATAACCCGGCTAAGGGTTGAAATCCCAGACCTGTCGGCCAATTCCCTCTGGAAAGTGCCAGTCGCCAGAAATCTTGAAGTGGGACTGGCATGGCGTGGTTTCTCCGAGTGCTCCTCTGCAACGCTGGGCCCAATAGAGCACAGAGGTCCAACAGGACGCCCCGAGGAAATTGGAACCGGCTCATAAGCCACCCGTCCTCGTTTTCCAGCAAGTCTTCTTGCTGTCTGAAAATGCGTTCCCTCTGAATCCTTCCATTTGCCACATCTTCTAACAGCGCAAGATCAGCCATTGCGCGTCATTGCGCATTGGGTTGGCATCATGGCTTTTTATGACCATGCAGGTGATTGTATCTGATCAGCTACAGATGTCAGTATTCATGTAATTGTAAATGGGATTATGCATAAATGGAATTAATTCCAGCTTTCAAAATGGTTAAGACATCCGTCACGATGGAACAATTGATGGATGGAAATTAAACGGACAAACGGCATATACATGAACACCATGATTCCGTAGCTGATGACATTTATGAACACAACTTTCCCCAGTGGACAATGAAGACATCTATCTAATCTAATGTATGTCTGCTCCACCAGACGGACGCATCGACAAGGATATGTTTTAAACATTTGTTTACTGTATTATTTATAAGGATGAATTACATAACATGCCAATATAATTACAGTACATATTTGAGTGTTCTTTTTGCAAATATGTCTTCGTTTGCATTTAAGTTGGCTACAATCTTGTTTTATTTCATTTGTATTCCACCACAGGCTGTTGATTGTAAGAATGGCTTTGTGAAATGTTCATAATATTAATGAGAGGCAGTATTTCGATTTCGTTTAGCTACACAACGGTCTGGAGTTTCAGAAAGCTTCATGTGTTTCACACATCTGCCGGCGGTGTCGCCATTTCTCATTTCACCCATTTTTGTGCGTACGCATGGGTCAGAGTTTCCGTGAAGGACCGCACATTTTCCCATCAAGTTTGCTTTCTATAAATCCCAATTATTGCGTAGAGAGCGGCGTACGCCTTCGTTTGTGCGTACGCCGCGTTTATAAATGACGCTCCTGGGCCCTCATGTATAAAAGATTGCGGAGCTTACATTCCAGAAGATGGCGTACGGCCAAAACTAGAAAAGTACCTACGCACAGAAAAATTCACATGTATAAAACCGGTCGTCTTGCGCACCTTTCCTTTATAAATCACAACGTGAGATTGAACGCACGTGAACGAGCCACTGACCCCACCTTGCCTCCTCCCATAAATGAATATGCAGATGGCCTATATATGCGCCCCTTAGGGCATTTCTTTGCCTGAATTACAATGGCTAAACACGCAAAAAATTAAATTTTCACAGACTGAGATCAAGGTTCCAACAACAGAGGTGAAGGCGAGGAAACGTGGCCTGTCATCAGGTATTAGGAGAAAAAAAAGGTTGCCGTAGTGGAAAACTGTCAATAAATGACATTTATTACCAATAAGCCAGCCATCCTGCACAGCCCCTGCTTGCGACAACATTTGTCAAACACATTTGCGCATCACAGATCACTTGCACATTAATAGAGTGGAAGTGTTTTCTGTTCACATAAGCAAATTCATTATGGTGCCCTTATAGCAATGTGAGTGCAGTCGATGGCTCCGATTACATTTGGAAAT
>JACXGM010006635.1:18307-32289 GCA_016801145.1 Umbra pygmaea | reverse complement strand
TACCGAACCCTGCCTGGACTCCGACCCTCCCTGTGTACCGAACCCTGCCTGGACTCCGACCCTCCCTGTGTAACGAACCCTGCCTGGACTACGACCATCCTTGTGTACCGAACCCTGCCTGGACCACTACCCGCTCCGTGTACCGAACCCTGCCTGGCCCCCTGACCATTCTTGCCTGTCGGACTGGAGCCTTACACCCAACCCACACACACAGCCTTCAATAAACATTATTATTGCTTTTCATCTCTGCTTCTGGTTCCTTACCTTCTCCTGTGCCCAGTCCTGACATATCTACTGGTTAGACTGAGTTTAAAAAATTAAAACATTTAGTTCATTCACTTTGTATTACATTATTTTCGATTTATGCACACATGGAATCTTTTTTAAGTATGTTAACATTTTAATTTATCTTCACAATATATATATAGAAAATACATAGGTCGAGAATATTTGTAAAATGAGATTGCACTGTTTTGTATTAACAGTTGTATACCGTACTTTAAAAACGGTTAGTTATTTTCGTGTAGCTACATGGTCAAACTTTCATGTTGATTTAAAAATTTTATAACAATTCAAGCCGATTTAGTTTCAATATTTCAGCGATCGACATACATGGTCACACAATGGATGGGTTTGTTAATATTGTAATATGACTTAAAAAATAATTGGAGCGATTTTGGAGTGTTAACTCCATTAACTATCGCAGCTTGCACTCTCGCTCTCTCTCCGTCGATAGTGTGTTTGTGTTCACGGAACATCGCACATTCGCACTGGCAGTTCTATTCTTTGGAAAAGGATAACAGAACAGAGAAAATGAAATTGGTATCTGATCCTATTTACACTAAAATCAATCTTAAAAAACTAAATGTATAGCCTATATTTTTGGATCGATCTGCCCATCCCTAGTGGGTGTGTAGTGGACAGGTTTCCCAGACAAAATTATCGAGTTGAAATAGCGCAAATAGACTATTGCCTAAACTCAGTAGTAGTGACTTTCCACTTCTGTTGCTCTAGATGTAATTTGTGTGTGAAAAAAGGAGTCAGTCTGACATGGTATTTCTAGCTATTGGGAATGATGTTATACTCTATTCTATTGTGCATGTATTCACATTGAAATTCAGACGTTGATTTGACCCCAACCACTGTGTGGATTAGCCCCACCATAGTTATGCCAAAACAAAATACTCTGGCCCCGCCACTGCTTGTTGTATGTGACAATTGTTTTGGTAGCATGTAGGCTAAATAGGTGTTCTGACCAAGAAAAGCTAAAATGACGGGACATGGACTGACAAGACCATTTCCAATATGTCATGTAGGGTAGACTGAGTACAGTTGAGACACGCTTTGATTTTTCACACAATAATAGATACTAAAAAGAAATGAATTTCCACATGACATATCACATGACATTTTATTAGCTTGTAAACTAAAATATTAACAATCAATAGTAGTTTATATTTTCCACAATTAGCTCATAAAAAGAAGGTGCTTTTTGTCTCAGCTTTGTCTCAACTGTACCCATATGTGGTACAGATGAGACGGTGGTACAGTTGATACACCCATTTTTATTAATGTAAAGGTAACAATCCCTTCATTGCAAATATAATAAATAAAGGCAAATAAAAAAAATACACAGTTTAAAAATCACAAATATCTAATTGCATCCTATGCTGGCTAATTACGACGTTTAAACTGTTATCATAACACTGAACAACTAAGCAGCGTCTTACGTAATAGAACTCTATCGCTGGGATGGTTTATACAGTGTCTCATCTGTACCCCGCTGGCTACCTTGCACATTTCTCTAGATTTTGCAATGACCTTGCATGACACAATACCATGAATTATGCCAGTTTTTAGGTCACAGAATAATGTTTAAGATGGTACCCAATGGTTAAATTGGGTTTCGTAGGGAGGGGGAGCCCTTATTTACGGTGAATGAACATAATTTAAAATTGTGCCGTAGATGATTTAATGTGTTTTTACACCAAAGGGGCTCTTCCAGTATTAATGTGTAAGGAAAATCATAGAACTTTGTTCATTCTTTTAGAGGACAAGCAAGAGAAAAGATCAGTCCTGTTTTTCCGGACTCAGTCACACTATATCCTGGTGTATCGGACAAAGTACGCAGATGTCTGCTTGGTTAGGGACCGTCTATCAATGACATGCCTCAAAGTTATTAGTTCAATAGCTTTACATCATGTGGCTTAGAAACCTCAAAACACTATCAAATTGGTCAGAGAGCACAGCAAATAATGTTTTCATTTGAAACTTGGAAAATTCTATAGCTTTTTTGTAAAAACATTTAAAATTATTATCACTTTTAAATTAAGAGAACATCCATAGCATTTGGACTTTCACAATAAGTTTTGGAATCCTTTTCAAGTCATTCCATAAAAAAGCTATAGAATTTTTTATTTTAAAATGTTTATTTAAAAAGATCTAAACTTTTTGGTGAAATTGCAAAGGCTGTGCAACATGTGGTGTCCTCTGTGAACAGTTTCAAAGTGTTTTCAGGTATTAAAGTCATTTAACAAAAACACAATTACATTTTTCAATAAACTGTCCTCACCCCAGTGGGGTAACTGGCCCTCCTAAGAAAAATCTTGTATTGCCAACACAAAAAAGCTAATTCTTTAGATTTTTTATATGGACCATAGCCAAGTTTAGTCAAATTAATAATGAGGGGAATAAATGTCTAGAGTTTTCACTTAAATTTCAGAAGTCACTAGATTACAGATACAGTTGCCTCCAGCCCAATCATCCAAAATATGACTCCTTTTATGAAAATGTATTAAAGAAATTATCACTTGACCAGTGGATTATTTTTCTCAAGGCTTTTCTGATTGTGCATTAAAACTGCCTACTGAATCTCAAAACAACTTTATAATGATCAGTGGTGTTAAAGTCAACTCTTCACCACAGTTTTCCCTTGATGGCTGTGGGCTGGGTGTTGTACCCGAGAATGCAGCAATGAATGAATCATGTCGTCTGATAATTCCATGTAGCCTGGGTATCTCTGTGTAGTCTTGCTAATTATTCAGTCTCATATGCCATGTATTTGCCAGGAGATGAAAAAGTAATTGAAGTGGAATAACAGTATTTGGTGCTGAAGGCAGAGGTGGCAGAAGTACACAAACTCCATACTTAAGTAGAAGTAAAAGTAGTTACCTAAAAAAGTACCAATTCAAATTTTTTACTCAAGTTGAAGTACAAAAGTACACACTTTTAAATTTACTTAAAGTACAAATGTACAATAATTCCACTAGACTTAATGCATTCATCTGACAATTGTGTACTCATGAGAAAGATCTGCACCTCAAACAATTATTAAAAGTAATACGTTAGTGTTTATTCTTTCAGTTTATATTATTTTCCCTGCAACCTTAATACAGTGCCTTTTGTTAAAAAGAAAACTCTGAAAAAAATATTTTTGAAACTTTTCTGAGAACTAAATAGTAAATTATGTATTTTTTTCAATGGTTACATTTTTCAAATATTTGAATGTTGAAACTGCTCAGAGGAACTCTCCAGCCCCCTAAACTGCTCAGAGGAACGCTCTAGACCCCTAAACTGCTCAGAGGAACTCTCCAGACCCCTAAACTGCTCAGAGGAACTCTCTAGACACCTAAACTGCTCAGAGGAACACTCTAGAACCCTTAACTGCTCAGAGGAACGCACCAGACCCCTAAACTGTTCAGAGGAACTCTCTAGACCACTAAACTGCTCAGAGGAACTCTCTAGACCCCTAAACTGCTCAGATGAACTCTCTAGACCCCTAAACTGCTCAGAGGAACTCTCTAGACCCCTAAACTGCTCAGATGAATGCTCTAGACTTCTAAATTGTTCAGAGGAACGTTCCAGACCCCTAAACAGCAAGAAATCATTGTGCTGGTAATATCTGCGATATGACAGTCACTAAAAACACATCTCAGCTTAGTCCACTGTAAGTTTTAACACATTAGAATTTCGTTGATGTAAAAAAATTATATAAACTTATTTTCTTTGAATTATTCAAGATCTGAGCACACTGCATCTTTTGTGTTATTTTGACCAGTTGTCATTTTCTGCAAATAAATGCCCTCAAAGATATTGTTTTTATTTGGATTTTGGGATAAATGTTGTCAGAGGTTTATGGAATAAAAAGAAATGTTTTTACCCAAGCACATACCTATCAATTTAAAACCAAAACACTGATAATTTTGCATTTACATGATTTAGCAATTGTAAACCCTGTGTGAGTTATCTACAGGTGTTTCTTGGTAACACATTATTTGGATAGTCAATCTTTAGATGCTTTACAGACTATATACAGACTATCTGTAACATGTCAATTAATTATCTACAACCAGTTACTCTAAATTTAAACATTATCCTAACCCTTATCTTAACCTTTATTCTAAACCTAATCCTATCTTTAACCTTAGCAATCACTGAATACATTTTTTTATAGTTTGTTATAGTATACATATTGTACCTGTAGAGCATCTACAGATGGTAAGCTTGACTATTAAAATAAAGTGAAACCGATTTGTATGTACTTCAATATTAACCCCACTAGGGCTAAGGGGTTTATAGTCCACCAGGCACTATGCTGATATTTTGGCCCCTGAAATGGTCATACTTACAGTAAAGTGATCATGGTCATGTCTTACAGTAAAGTGGTCATGGTCATGTCTTACAGTAAAGTGCTGTCTAGGTCTGGGTTCAGAAGACCCTTGTCTACAAGATGAATGAATAAAATCCATTATTGAGACATTGCTTTTAATTCATGTTGTCATATAGGGCCAAAATAAATACTAAAATGGATATTTAATGTTTAGTTAATTATTGTAGAATGCATGTCAACCTTGAAGAATTGTCCTGTGATATCCATATTGGCATGTTCCCAGGTCTTGGGAACCATTGTGCAATGTTTGGGAGACATGCAAATTAAAAAACACTATGTACATATTTTTACACTATTTCCCCTGTTTCTTTTTAAAAGAAAACTGTTTTGGTGCAGGGTGATGTCCTGTATCTGTCATGTATTTAGAGGCAGGAGGCAGTTGCAAGGGCAGTGGTTATTTATTACCATAAGAAAAATAATGTTGACAATAGTGACAAGGCACAATACTCGACAGCATGTACATAAAGTGACAGGCATAAATATTCTTGGAGAACACAGGGTAACAAACGTAATCAGTACGCCTGCCACAGAGCCCCAGGTGGCATCAGTCATAGAGGTGGGTAAACCACCAGTATCTTCCTGGTGTTACAGAGTCTGACCTCACTATTCAAGGAGGCTATACAATATACAGTGACTAGCAAAATCTATGGAAACAGAACAGTCCCATGCCAATTAGAACTTAAATTCCCCATCCCCTAAAGGAGGAAAAATAATAATGAGACAGTCAATATTCCGGCGATCCTGAATGACGGGGCTCCTGAGTTGCCCTTACAGTATCCCTCCCCTGAGGAGCGACTCCGGGCGCAGAGAGAGGACGGGAGCGCGGACGCCCCGGAGGACGAGGACCAGGACGTAGAGGATGGGCCGCATGAAAGTCCCGGCAGAGAGAGGGATCCAAGATGTCCACGGCTGGAACCCAGCTGCTCTCCTCCGGGCCGTAGCCCTCCCACTCCACCAGATATTGCAACCGCCCAGCCCTGCGTCTGGAGTCCAAAAGCAGACGCACCGCATGGGCCTCCTCTCCATCCACCAACAGCGGAGGCGGCGGCGGGCCCCTCACTCCACCCTCCACAAGAGGACCACCAACCACCAGCCTGAGAAGGGAGACATGGAAGGAAGGTGACAGATTCATATGAGGTGGTAAACGGAGGGTATAAGTTACATCATTTATCCTACGTGCAATGGGAAAAGGACCCAGAAAACGCAGAGAGAGCTTCCGGAATGGAGTCCGCAGAGACACGTTCCGCGTTGAAACCCAGACTCGATCCCCGGGCTGATATGCGGGAGCCTCCCTCCTTTGCATGTCTGCCTGAGCCTTGTACTGACGAACAGCCCTCTGGAGACGTGTGTGTTCTGCAGTCCATAAAGCCTCCGCTCTACGGAACCAATCCGCCACTGCAGGGATGTCAGACGTGCTAGGGTGCCAGGGCGCCAGGGCGGGTTCATAGCCTAGGACGCACTGGAAAGGCGTGAGTTTAGTGGAAGTGTGTGTAAGGGGGTTTTGTGCGTACTCAGCCCATGGGAGGATGTCCGCCCACTCATCCTGTCTGTTGTTCCAATAGGACCTCAAGAACCGGCTGATCTCCTGGTTCGCTCTCTCTACCTGCCCGTTGGATTGGGGCCGGTAACCAGACGTGAGGCTCACGGACACTCCCAAGCGTTCCATAAAGGACTTCCATACCCGCAATGTGAATTGCGGCCCTCTGTCGGTGACAATGTCCTCTGGTATACCGTAGTTCCTGAAGACATGGGAAAAAAGAGCCTCCGCCATCTCCAGAGCTGTGGGCAGACCTGGGAAAGGAACAAGCTTGCAGGCTTTGGAGAAATGGTCTACCACAACCATGATAACAGTATTCCCCTTGGAGGGTGGCAAATCAGTTATAAAATCCGCACATAGATGAGACCATGGACGTTGAGGTGTGGGTACACTGAGCACAGACAGAACAGGAGAGGACGTATCGTCGGACGTCCTGGGACAGTGTAGGCCACCAGTACCTCGCCTTGAGGATGCCGATGGTGCAATGTATTCCCGGATGACCTGACAATAGGGATGTATGGGCCCACACCAGAATGTGGTCGCGGATCTCAGGTGGAGCGAACAAGAGGTTCTGGGGACACTCTGGCGAAGCCGGCTCTCGTGCCAATGCTCTCTCTGTCTACTTCCCATTCGATGGGAGCCACAATGCGCTCAGAGGGAACAACAAAGGACTCCTCAACCTCCTCATTGTCACCCTCGTGCATGCGCGACAGGGCGTCAGCCTTGCCGTTCTTGGATCCAGGGCGATAAGGGAGGACATAATCTAAACGAGTCAGAAAGATAGCACACCTTGCCTGTCTGGGGTTGAGTCGTTTCACTGCTTTTAGGTACTGTAAATTTTAGGTACTGTAAATTGCGAATAAGTTAATCATTGAGTTTTTAGAACTGTATAAAGAGGTCTTCCATGAGCTGTTTTGATTTGTAAGATTTCTGTTGTTACACCAGTCAGCAGTGCTTCTTATGAGAGAACTTTACTGTGCACTACCTAGTACACTGACATTCTAAAATGATAAATCATATTCTATATTATACCTGCACTGTGTACTAGCTAGTACACTGATATTCTAAAATTATAAACCCAAAGGGTTTTTTATCACATAGATTTAATTTGGTCTTATTTAGGCCTTATTTAGCATAATTCCTTTGCTATTAGTTAAAATAATATACACTGAAAGAAATCATAAACGCAACACTTTTGTTTTTGCCCCCATTTATCATGAGCTGAACTCAAAGAGCTAAGACTTTTTCTATGTACACAAGGCCTATTTCTCTCAAATATTGTTTACAAATCTGTCTAAATCTGTGTTAGTGAGCACTTCTCCTTTACTGAGATAATCCATCCACCTCACAGGGGTGGCATATCAAGATGTTAATTAGACAGCATGATTATTGCACGTGTGTGCCTTAGGCTGGCCACAATAAAAGGCCACTCTATAATGTGCAGTTTCATCACACAGCACAATGCCACAGATGTCACAAGTTTTGAGGGAGCTTGCAATTGCAGGAATAAGCCGCCCTCAAAGGCTTTTTAGAGTATTTAACAGTACATCCAACCAAATTCTCTGAAACACCTTTGGAGATGGTTTATAGTAGAGAAATGAACATTCAGTTCACATGCAACACCTCTGATGAACATTCCTGCAGTTGCACGCTCCCTCAACTTGCAACATCTGTGGCATTGTGCTCTGTGATGCACTGTGTGTGTACATGCCTGAAACTGAGCTGCAGTTCCAAAGTAGAGACACTGACTTTTGTTAGTACGTTAAAGGATTCTAGTGAAGTTACCTTTTTGGACCACACCATCTGCTACTTTGAAGAACTGTGGGTTAAGGTAAATATCACTTCAACCTGTAATCAGCAATCATAGGATTTATTAATTCTACTTATTAACCAGGTTAGGTTTGCAAACGAATGTTCTGTCATGGTCTATGGACCCCCTGAAGTAGCCGAGGACACCCCTTGGCCACCCCATGTATAAAACTCTAGTTCCGCCACTGCTCACCGTTGCTTTGAGGGTATCTTGGGCTGCTTTTTACATGCTCAAATTCATACTCTGTGGCGAAGGCTGTCATGTGAGCCCCCGTGAACTGAGGCCCGTTGTCTGTGACCAGAACCGCCGGTATGCCGTGCCTGGCAAAGATTGACTTTGACTCTAAAGATTGAGGTGCTTTACCACATCCACACTTCTTGTCGGGCTCAGCAGGGCCACATCCACATACCTGGAGAAGTAGTCCACTACAAGCAGGTAGGCTTCATTTTTCAATGCTAACAAAGCTTCTGCCATGGCCTATCGAGTAGCTTGGAAAGCATGAGAGGCTCGGTCACATTGGCACGTTCCTTGACACACGCTGTGCATTTGAACACCAGCTCTTCAATTTGGCTACTTAGCCCAGGCCACCACACAGACTGCTTGGCTCGTTTACGGCATTTTACTATTCCCTGGTGCCCTTCATGAATTTTCTCTCGCACTATTCCTCATCAGTGAAGAGATAACTAGCCTAGTACCCCGCAGTAATAGACCATTGTGAGTCCTGTGAACAGCTCTTTCAGTCCAGTAGGGTCTTACTAGCGCCTCGAGTCACTTCAGAACACACGCTGTCAGCACCCAGCTGTTTACGCAGCTCGGACAGGTAAGCCTCGCTTGCTGGTAAGTTTGCCATTATAGAGTCCACATATATGTTTGTTTCCTCCATTAAGCCCTCTCCATCTGTCACGCCTTCCTTCAGCGGTGCCCGTCACAGTGTGTCTGCCGTAGTGAGGCTTTTCCCCGGGACGTGCTTGATTGTGTACTTGTACCTCACGAGTCTCTTCCTGAATCGTTGTATTCTAGGTGGGAGGGAATCCAGCACTTGGCCACCCAGCAGGCTCACAAAGGGTTTGTGGTCTGTCTCCAGCTCAAAATGGAGACCGATTGTAAAGTCACTGAATCTTTCACATGCCCAGGTCAGGGCCAGTGCTTCCTTCTCCACTTGAGCATAATGCTGCTCCGTGCTTGTGAGCGCCCTGGACGCATATGCCACAGGCACCCAGGTCCCCTGGTATTTCTGCAGAAGTACACTGCCTAGCCTGTATGATGAGGCATCGGCTAAGATTTTGAGTTCTTTGTTTGGGTCATACAACTGCAAGACCGGTGTGGACGCTAACTCATGTTTGAGGCTAGTGAACGCCCTCTGCTGATCCGGCCCCCAATACCACAGGTTCTTTTTTGAAAGCAGGTCCCTGAGAGATTTATCTTTTTTAGCTAGGTTGGGTACAAACTTGCCTAGTTGATTCACCATGCCCAGAAAGCTCCTGAGCTCACTGATGTTGGTTGGCGTATGCATCTCACATACGGCACGTGTCTTCTCCAGATCCGTCCTCGTTCCATTTGCTGAGATGATGTATCCGAGAAATTTCACTTTGCTTTTGCTGAACTCACACTTGGCCGTGCTCAGTGTGATGCCCGCCGCCTGTGCCCTCTGCAGAACTGCATATGCACCCTAGTGTCGTGCTCCGCCTCTGTTGAACCCCATATCAGGACATTGTCCAGGTGGCAGACATCTCCTTCTAAGCCTTCCGTCACCGTCCGGTTTTGAAAATGCTCAGTAGCTGAGGCAATACCAAATGGTAAGCGGTTGAAGAAATAGTGTCCAAATGGGGTGATAAAAGTGGTGTAATGGGCACAGTCCTTAGATAACGGTCTCTGCCAAAACCCCATGGCGTCCAGTTTTGTGAATATCTCAGCACCAGACAGCATGCCTAGTGTCTGATCCACAGATGGGAGGATAAACTTTTCCCTGCACATCATTGATGGGAGAGAGGTCTACACAGATCCGGATTTCATCCTTAGATTTCTTCGGTGCGATCACCATGCCAGAGCTTCACTCTGTTGGCTGCTCGATCCGGCTCACGACTCCTAGCTGCACCATGCGCTGGAGTTCCTGCTTTACTTTTTTCAATAAGGGCAGTGGAACATGGCGAGGTACTTTCAAAGACACAGGCTTGGTGTCTGGTCTGAGCTTAATGGTGTACTCTTGCTGTACTACAGCTAACCCGTCGCACAGCTTTGGGTATTGTTGCTACAGAGTCTAAGTTGATGCTATCTACTCTGGCTACCAGTCTGAGGCTAACTGAGTCAGGTCTACTCAGCAGAGCTGTGTTCAGGTGCTTCACTACATAAATGTCCTCTGTGGTGCGTTTATCACCACAAATCAGTATTTCTCTGGCTACACCCACTACAGAGAGAGATACATGGCCTGGCCCATATAGAGCTTTTTTTCCTGGGGTGAGTTGTATGCTGTGCCACTGAATATCTGTCTGTACACCTGTTCTGGCATGACAGTAACGTCAGCCCCTGTATCTATCTTGAACCTCACCTTAGTATCCCTTATTTGTAAGTCAACTGTCCATGCATGTTCTCCTGCATCAACAGTTCCCAGGAAAATGCCGTCATCTTCCGTGACAGCACTCACACTTTGGTAGACTTGCACACTTTGCCATAAGGCCCTCTCCTACCACAGTTGTGGCAGTCTGCATTCTTTGCTGGGCACTGGAATTTAGCATGCGACATACCGCATTTAGGGCATGACTTGTGCTCTGCTCCTGTTTGTGCTTCATACTTGTCTTTTTACTGTTTGGCTGGTAGTCTCTTATTTTGCATGCATGTCTTTAATCTTCACCTCTTGCTCCAAATTTCCAACTCTGGTCCAGTCAGCCTACATTCTAAGTCCATTCTTTCTCCCTTATACTGTACTGTATGAAGAAACCGATTTCTCCAGAAATCCATGTCAGGTTTTACATTTTACCGTTGTAGCTACTCATGTCTGGTCAAACGCGTGTGAGTTCGAAGTAGAAATTAGACAGACCTTGTTTTGCATTGTTTATGAATGGTAAATACCCACAGTTTGGTGACTTCAAAGATAACGACTGGTGGTTAAGCAATTGGACTTGCATTTCACTTGAATTTTGACTTGTACTATTAGTTAAAAAATGTATTTCAATACAGCTTGGATTAATTCGACGTTTGACAAGCTAGCCACAGACAACTAATAACCAATATAGGCTAGCTAGAAGTTAGTAAGCCTGTTCAGAACAGTGCTGTAGCCTCTATCGTTAGCTAGCCAGGCTTTCTGGGAGGTTACAGCTTGAGTCCCATACATCCCAGATCTGAGCTGATGTCTTGTGCCACTTTCCTATCTTCTGAATTGGGGGAGCAAACGCTAGAAATCAGACAGCTCTGACATTTGTTCTTTCGTTTATAATTTTCAGTAATTTAGAATTTAGTTGCCAATGAATTGTACAACAGTGCATGACGATAATGAACAGGAGAATTACAGGACACCATACTGGCATTAATTACTCTGAACTGCTTTTGTGAGGGGATGTCCAGGAAGAGTCAGGAAAAGAGTCAGATGTGAGGGACAGTAGATTGGATGCTGAGGTGAGTGATAAGTAATATACTGCTATAAGGAACCAGTATACCTGCTATAAGGAACCCCAACATGCTTTATTGCTTTTATGAACCAGTAACGTGTTTAGAGAAGTCAAATTTAATGTGATTTCAAACCCATGGTATACAGTCTCATATATCATGGCTATCAGACAATCCTGTTTATAATACAATCCTCTGGACCTTTTTAGTGTAACATGTGTTATGGTTCTCAAGTGTTCAAGTTTTTCTATGGTGAATTGACTACTGGCCTACAATCTGTTGTTTTCCATATGACAAAGCTATGCATGGGACTTAATTGTATATTACAAAAAACAGTTGCATACACTCATCAGCCACTTCATTAGGTACACCTTGCTAATACCTAATTGTCCATGTTTGGTTGGCCTGTGCAAATTGTAGCCTCAGTTTCCTGCTGCTGTTGCCCATCTGCTTCGATGTTCAATGTGTTATGCATTCAGAGATGCTCTTCTGCATATGTTGGTTGTAATGAGTGGTTATTTGATTTACTGTTGCCTCTCTATCAGTTTCCTGCTGCTGTTGCCCATCTGCTTCGATGTTCAATGTGTTATGCATTCAGAGATGCTCTTCTGCATATGTTGGTTGTAATGAGTGGTTATTTGATTTACTGTTGCCTCTCTATCAGCTCGAACCAATCTGGCAAATCTCCTCTGACCTCTGCCATCAACAAGACATTTTTTTTCCAGAAGACTGCCACTCACTTGATATTTTCTCTTTTTCTGACCATTCTCTGTAAACGAAAATCCCAGTAGGTCCGCAGTTTCTGAGATACTCAAACCAGCCCGTTTGGCACCAATAACCACACCACGTTCAAAATTACTTAAATCATATTTCTTCCTCATTCTAATGCTTGGTTTGAACTTCAGCAGATCACCTTGACCATGCCTACATGCGTAAATGCATCGACTTGCTGCCACATGATTGGCTGATTATATATTTGTGTTAATGAGCAGTTGTACAGGTGTACCTAACAACGTGGCCAGTGAGAATTTAGAGCTAATAGTATATATTTTTAAGTGTCTTCAGCAGGCATATTGCTGGCTACTTGTCAATCAATTGAGAATAAGTAGTCTATGCTGATGCTGAAATCATTATAGAGAGAGTCTAACGTTTGCTTGACAATCACATAAGAACATAATGCCTGGTTGTGTACGGCCTAATACATTTTCTACACATTAAATGTCATGTCTTTACTATTATTCCCACTAAATTTAAATGTGTACAGGAGCCAACACATTAGTTCCCATTCCCTCAACTGTCTCTGTGGGACAGACTATTTCGCCCTTGCTAATGCCTACTACAATCCTGTCTCTCAACAGTTCATCGTGCAGTGCTCCATACTCGCAATCTTCAGCCAGTGCATATAAAGCCGTTCTGAACGAGTCTGCAGATTCGGACGGCCCTTAAGCTCGCTGATTAAATTTAGCTCGTTGGTAAATCACATTTTACTTTGGCATGAAAAAGTTTGTGAAGCCGTCTCTGACGGAGCTGTATACCAGTTTCTGTTCAGCGGTTATTGTTAACCCTTATAACACGTCATCTGACTCGTCCCCCATGCAATATATCAGCGTATTCACCTGGTTACCATCTGATGATTTATCCAGGTCCCTAGCCACTCTAAAGCGCTCAAACTGTCTAATCCACTTATCCCAGTCTTGTGGCTTCGAAAAGTCAAAGGATTCCGGCGGGTTTATTGAGAACGTAGCAGATACTTTAGCAAGAGGTTGTGGGGGGTCGTTTTGTTCCTGCCCACATTGCTCGGCAGCTTGCTGTCCCCGTTGTGAGTGTGACATGCTAGCTATGTTTTCTTGCCTTGCTTCTCCACTTAAGTGTTTTTCTTCTCTTCTCATATATATAATTCCGCTATCCTTTCACTCACTGTAGCACCACTTCTGACACCATGTCGTGTTGGGTTCTTACAATATTTAATAAGACGCAGTAGGTTAGATTCACATGCTTGTCCTTTTTAATCACTCCCCCTGACCAGGGTTGCCAGGTCAAACATAAAATTCTAGCCCAATGACTACTCAAAAATAGCCCAACATGCCTTAAAACTAGCCCAATTTGTTTACTTTGCCACGGAGTAAAAAAATCCAATACTTTTTTCCACAATGTACATATAAATGTCATTTTTTTTACCCTATTCTCTTAATTTAATATACTGTCATTGACTACTCTCCCTCTCTTTAATACACACCACGCAGTAGCTCCTCTCATACCTGGCACAGGCTGCACCATACAGCCTAGGTCACATTTATTTATTTAAAGGAAAATGCTGCAGATGTGGTTGTTTAAAAATAGCCCAAAAAACCGCAACCCGCGACCAA
>JACXGM010006635.1:0-18207 GCA_016801145.1 Umbra pygmaea | reverse complement strand
CCTGACTCACTTAAAATATCACCTTGAGAAGCCCTCCAATGCCCCCTGACGCCCTGGCAGTATAACAATACTATAGATCACACCACACTATTGGTTTGACAGCGCCCTCTTTTGATATTAATTGTAACTCCCGCAGTTTATGATAATGAGTAATTGATTCCTCACTGAAAAGCGGTAGTAGTTTTGAAGTTTATCTTGAATACCATATTAATCAATATGAATCAAGAAACAAAACTCATAGATCACAGGGTTCCACTCAGATCAGCTAAAATTAAACACACACTGTAGTTCTTAGCTGAACCTCTTTGATGAAAACATTAAATTCACATCCATTGTGGGCTGTAGTCCCACCACAGTAAGAGAGATCACACCTGTATCGCTGTCTCATTACCCTCCTCTTTAAAGTTTATTACAGGTTTACTAACTCATGCCTTTATGTTTTCACATGTAGTCGTAGTCTTAAATTTTCTCAGAGCATTGTCAGCCAGAACTTCACTGGTTCCATCTCTGTGATCGAAGAACACTGATTGATGTCCACCCTAGCAGTAATCGGGAGGGAGCTAGATAAGCCAGGTCTCAGCCTGTTTTTAGCCTCTAATGTGAGAAGGAGAAGGGATAGCGAGGCGCCAGGGTTGAGAAAGGCCCCAGAAGGAGATAATGAGGAGGGGCGGGGTTAAGATAGCTGTTTATTTTTGAAGCCAACTGTTTTGTGTTGAAGGTGAAGATAAACTGTGTAGTGGGCCAGGAGTTGGAGAGTGTATGTGGGACAGACGAGACATGTATGACTGGACATCACATGACTGGGTTTATACAGGGCCATAGCTAATGCAGAGAAAGGCAGATGTCCCTTGGCTAGACAGAGTCCACTAATCGTGCCAATACCAATGCTGTATATTAATAAGGTCGTATAAACAGAATATCACCACTTTCGCTGTGAGAAAAGAATAATGAAGAGAGTTAGCGAAAGCCGGACAGGTTTAATGGAGAAAGTCTCACATTGACTTCACTGGTCACTGCAGTTTATTTACACTGTATTGAGAGCTAGAAAAACTGACAGGTGTTACGACAAACGGGACAGAGACACTTAAACAGGGGGAGGGGTGGGGAGGACAGTAGGGGGGGCAGGGGGATGGAAAGAGAAAGATGGGGGAAGAGTGTGGAAGTCGGGGATGGAAACAGAAAGGGAGGTAGGGAAAGAGAGATGGGAAGAGAGAGAGAGAACAGGACACACTACCCAGAGTGAACCCAGAAGGCTAGAGGTACCACATTGGGTAACCACACAAGGTAAGAGCCGTACTTCTCCTCATTGTGGGATTAGGTTAATGGATGTATTCATGGAAGTGTTGGACCCTGCACGTCTCTGTGCATTGATAGACTTTCCGTTTGTGTCTGTGAATTGTACCGACTGAAATTAGTTCTCTTATGTTTGAATTAATGTATTCACAATTAGATCAATTTCAGGATATCTGGGGGAAGGAATATAATTCATTTTAATTTCTTACTATAGAAATGTGTTTGCCTAGGTCTACACTTGAAACTGTGTTTGTGTGTGTGTCTGTATCTGTCTGTCCGTCTGTCTAAGCATGTACACAAACGTGTACATGTACGTACCGGTATATGTTTGTTTGCATGTGTGTATCTGTATATCCATGGTTTCCAGAGCAGAGGCAGCTGTCCTGGCTGTTGCTCTGTGTCCATGTTACTAGCTCTATTTCTGGAACCTGTGTTGTTCTAAAGGTCAGATAAGGGGGGGGAGTAGGGGAGGCACACTAACAGCACTGACAGCACAGACAGAGATATAGACAGACAGACAGTAACATAGAGGCAGAGAGACAAAGATACAAAGAAAAAGCTAGAGAGAGTTCTGCATAAAACAGAATGCTGAGGCAACGTAAAGGAACATTTAAGGAACATAGACAATGAGTGATCAGAAGCAATCCAAGTGAATTGCAGAGGACGAGTCTGACTTCACACTGTTTCAGGGGACAAGTCTGACTTCACACTGTTTCAGGGGACGAGGCTGACTTCACACTGTTTCAGGGGACGAGGCTGACTTCACACTGTTTCAGGGGACAAGTCTGACTTCACACTGTTTCAGGGGACAAGTCTGACTTCACACTGTTTCAGGGGACGAGTCTGACTTCACACTGTTTCAGGTGACGAGTCTGACTTCACACTGTTTTAGGGGATGAGTCTGACTTCACACTGTTTCACGGGACAAATCTGACTTCACACTGTTTCAGGGGACCAGTCTGACTTCACACTGTTTTAGGGGATGAGTCTGACTTCACACTGTTTTAGGGGATGAGTCTGACTTCACACTGTTTCAGACACTAACAGACACAGTCCTTGGTAACCATGGACGATGTATCAATCCACCGGGAGGACTCAGGAATGAGGAATGGGGCCACAGCCAATCAGGCAGAGGACCAGAACAACAACCAGGTATGTGTTGATAAAGAAGAGACCTGGATAGACCCAGATAAACCTGGACCAGCGTCACACAAATGCAAACTGTTTACAGTAGAGACAACAGTAAATAAAAAACAACATGAGTCACTTAGCCTTACCATGAGGGTGCAGACTGCTTAGATGTCTTTGTGATGTGGTCAGATGTAGTATTTAGAGTTGAGACACTCAGGGGGGCTTAGTGGTTTGCATGGCTGCCTGTGTACTGGATGTGCTAGGCTACACCTGTTTCTATGACAAACTCACAAAAATTTAGCTGCCTCTCTCTCTCTCTCTCTTGGGAAAGTTACTAAGTTTATAATTCCAAAATACTACAACGTATGCTGAAATATCTTAAATCGGTTGAATATTTGTGTAGTATAGACAAACAACATTTTTACATGTGCTAATCTTTGAATGGTTACTGTTTGAAGTTATGAATCGTTATGAAACGTGTGTGGAATATTATAGCCCTTAACCATTTGGTTAGAGCAGACTCTAACAGATTCTAATTTAGTACTGAATTATTTATGCCATTTTGCATAGCCCCCATCCCCAACAACTGCTTTAGAATCAGGTCTCGTACCGCAGGTCCTTTACTATGATACCAAAAATACCTCAGAATTAAAGTGAAATGTGATCTTGAATATGTTTGTTTTTTTTCAGACAAAGGGCGATGCTGCAGTTCAGGAAAGTGCCCCCCCTAAAATAAAGCACCTGGCGGAGGTCACCGTTGAAGGTCATGGGGTCAAGTCAGAGGCTAATAGAGAGAAAGCTCCAGAACTGGCAGTAGGGTCAAGCAGGGGAAACACAGAGAAAACACAGAGAAAACACAGGGAAACACAGGGAAACACAGAGAAGCATCAGAAAGAAACCAATAAGGAGGAGCTGTGTCATGGTGTATTCACCACGGAGACAGAAGACACTGACGTGAAGACTGACGAGAAGGAGGAGGAAGTAGAGGAGGTAGAGAAAGAGGTAGAGAAGGCAGTAGAGAATAATGACATAGAGAAGGTTGTAGAGCAGGATGAGGAAGAGCTGGAGGTAAAGAAAAACCTAAAGGAGGTAGAACAGGATGAGGTAGAGAAGGAGGTAGAGGACGATGTAGCAAGGAAGGTAGAGGACATAGAGAAGGAGGATTTAGCAAAGGAGGTAGAGGAGGTAGAGAAGGAGGATTTAGCAAAGGAGGTAGAGGAGGTAGAGAAGGAGGATATAGCAAAGGAGGTAGAGGAGGTAGAGAAGGAGGATATAGCAAAGGAGGTAGAGGAGGTAGAGAAGGAGGATATAGCAAAGGAGGTAGAGGAGGTAGAGAAGGAGGATATAGCAAAGGAGGTAGGGGAGGTAGAGAAGGAGGATACAGCAAAGGAGGTAGAGGACATAGAGAAGGAGGATTTAGCGAAGGAGGTAGAGAAGGAAGATATAGCAAAGGCGGTAGAGGAGGTAAAGAATAATAAGGTAGAGAATAAAGAGGTAGAAAAGTTGGAGGGAGAGGAAATCAAAGAAAATAATAGAGACAAACTAGAAGTAGTCAAAAACAAAAATAAAGATGAAATAAAAGTGGCCAAAGGGATGGTGGGAGAAAATGTTACATGGAAAGAGGGGATGGGGGAGAAGGATGGAGATGTTAAATCAGAAGAGAAGAAAAGAGGAGATGAAGAGACCAAATTAAAGGCAGGAAAGGGAGCTCAGAACCAAAGCAAACCTGTCAAAGAGAAGGAAGGGGGTGGAAAAGAGAAAAGCAAGGAGGTGGAGAAACAAGGAAAGACAAAAAGAAAGACTGGGGTGACTACCAGCTCCCTTACCCCCTCAGCTGCTACCTCCAATGTGCCCCGCCCCCGGACCACTGCCCGCTCTGCCCGCGCGTCCACTAAAAATGACATCATAGCAAAGTTCCAGCAAAACGCCCCTGAGTAAGTTCGGACCTGTACATTATGACAAGATAAAACCTGCACATGTTAAATGTTTTTCATTGGAATAAAAAATGTTTTCCAATTATTTTTAGGACACCGGTTGTCCGCAATTTTAAACTACAGAAATCATCTATGTCTGTTGCAAACGGGGGGTCAATCAAACAGAAATTGCTTTCATGGTGTGCCAACAAAACACGCAACTATGAGGTGAGGGAGGGATTCATGGTCATATACACCAGGAATGTCTCAATTAACATGGGAACACCATAACCCCAGTCACCTTCTCTTTACCAGGGGGTTTGCATAGAGAACTTTTCATCGTCATGGTGTGACGGCATGGCCTTCTGTGCGCTCATCCATCGCTTCTTCCCGGACGCTTTTGACTACGCTGCCCTGAATTCATCTGAGCGAAAGAAGAATTTTACCCTGGCCTTTCACACAGCAGAGTACGAAGCTCAGGCTCTTTGAATTCTTCTGGCTTTGTTAGATTTAATTAGTTATCACTTTTGTCTTTCTCTAATTCCCGTTTCTCTCCATCTTGCTCTCTCTCACATGCAGGAAAATGGCTGACTGCTGCCCTCTTTTGGAGGTTAATGATATGCTCCTGATGGGCGACAGACCAGACCCTATGTGTGTCTTCACCTATGTCCAGGGCCTCTGTCACCACCTCTCCAAAATAGAGAAGGAGAGGAAGGACAGGGCAGAAGAAAAGAAAAGTAAAACAATGATGGACAGAGAGGTGGAAACAACTCCAGAGAAGAAGGAGGAGTTAAGCGGGGAATGTCTGAGCTTAGACGAACAGCGCGAGACAAAGGACGAGGAAATGGAGGACAAAGGAAAACATGAGAATGATAGTGTTAAAAGCTCTGTGGTAGAGGGAGGTGAAGACAGTCAGTCAGAGGTCAGAGAAGGTGTGTTGGTTCAGACACAGGCTTAAGATAATGTTACATAGAACCTGATCAGACCAAATGATAGAGATTAACAACTAAATAGAAGCTATTCGAATAGGCCACATAGTCTTAAAGTTTGGAATAAGATAGTGTATATGAGGTCGATGAGTATGTGTGACACATTAGGCTACTGTATTTTAGGTAGTTGGCCTTTCGGTGGTTTGGATTAATGTTCAGATTGCAACACTGTGCTTTCCTTTTAACCTGTTGTGAAATTTCAAAGATTACATTACATACTGTTTTATTTTTTATCACATTAGTTGTGGAATGTTGTACACAAAGAAATAAAAGTATATGAATGATGCTAATTATTCTGGTATACATATATATTTATCAACCCAAAATCACACACGCAGGCTTAAAGATGCAGAATGCAATGTTACAATAGTACAAAAGCACAATTAATATATTTAGTTAACATATAAAATAAAATCAATTTAAAGATTTATGAGGATTATAATTGTATGTATTAATATATTATTGGAGTAAAATGTATCATTTTATTACACAGACCTATTGTGAGTCCTGGGGTTTGCCATTAAAGCCTCAGCCTTACAATATAGAACCAATTACACGGGTATTCATTTTATACTAATTAATTCATTTATTAATTGAATATCCATAAAAGGATACAATGTCGAATAAAATCATGTGATTGAAAAGAGGCATTGACTATGCGAATGGCGTCATTCGACAGATTACGTTTGGCTTCTACAATTACAATTTATATTCTGAAATATCTCACGTGACTTGCTAGTACTACTGAAAAAAGGCGGCGGATGTCTTCTTATAATTACGGTTACGGCTGTGTTATTCACCGGAAGTAGTTTTGTTTACACGGACACGGTCGCAGATTCTCTGGGCTTTATTAATTTATCCCTTTATTTAACTTGGTATCTATGTCAACCACAATGCAGACTAATTTGTCTGTACAGACACAACTCGCTTCGATAATGGACGTGCTTGCCAGAGCGGCCGTAACCGAGATAAGTCAACTCTTTTCCGAGAGCTCGGCTGAATTGCAGGTAGAGATTTCTCGCAGCTACAAGGAAAACGAAGCCCTGAAGATGAGGTTGAAGGTGATGAAGAACGAGCTTTTCTCCCTGCGGCTGCAGCGGGCAAGTACTCCACGGGCCAGTCGTTTTTCTTTCGGTAGAACTTTCAGGCCTCGGACAAAACTTACAGGTCGGTTGAGGTCCTCTAACTGTTACTTAGCCGATCAGTCAATAGACCATAGTAACCTTTCTTCTCACTCGTAGATAAGACACCTGACGACCAAACGACAATCAACATCAGCGATGATGCTGCTATTACAGTTGATGAAGATGAGAGGCCATCCACAGTAAAGAAAGAGGTGAGTGGTAAATAATTACTCTACACCACACACAGCAGACAGGCTGCTATTACTGTAAAACGTCTCTTACATTTAAATGTGTGTTTTATCGTTCAGTGTACAGATGTGGAGAGTCCGGATGTCATTTTAATAAAGGATGAGGAGGGACCAGAAGATGACTTTGAAGGATGCGGCCCAGAAGAAGGTGTGTTAAGGGAAAACATGATGATGGGATAGTATATTTTCCCAATTTAGGTATGAGGGTTTGTGGTATATGGCAACTATCATAGTCAAGTCAAGCTTTTATTTGTCAAATGCACAGAGTAACACAGAGGCCTTCTGTACAGAGACATTCTTAAGACATGGCAGGTGACACCTACGTAGTAAAGAAGTATGTCACATGTATGTACAGTTCAAACATTAGTATTCCTCTAAAATGTATGAAGAGGACAAGGATATTCATCCCTTCTGCTTTGGGTCACCAGACATTTCACAGTTTTGTTGCAGTCCTGAACATGCACTCCTGACTAGGCTTGGCATCTATTCATCAAGCCTTTAATTATTAAATCAGATGCCTGTTCAGGGCTATAACAAAATTGTGGAATGTCTGATGGCCCAAACTAGGAGGGTTGACCTATCACTAAAGGTAGCTGTTGTTAGAATTGTGGAGTTCCTGGAGACAGTGCTTGGCCATGTTATATTGGCAATGTATAACAAACCCCTGTGATGCCTTATTGCTATTATCAAATCTGCTTTTGGGCCATTATAGAAATAGCTTTAAATTAAATCTGACAGTTTGCACTTTTAACCTCATAATTTCACATCCATTATTTTGCTGTCGTACCAGCCCCCATGCCTTATTGTTTGAACATAACACAGGTATAACATATAAATAGTTTGTATGTGAGGAAGACACCAGTCTGGTGTCAAAACGTCAGTCACCTGTAACTTTCTTTTGATGGATTAAAGACCAAACTATTTAACACATTTTTGCTTTTTTGTTGAGTACCCCAACTAACACTGACACCCAAGTTCTCTTCTGGGTCAGTTTACACTTTATATAAATAGTAGGTTTTCTAATAATGTTGGTAACCAGTTTAAAATATTAAAGCAATGAAGAGCCTCAGAGTTAGTAAGTGCTATATCTAGTTACTTTGAATTGCATTGTGCATGAACAGCCCTTTGCTGTGGTAAATTGACCATGAATGAATCACAGCTTCTACAGCCTGTCCCTCCAGTTGGTATTTATAGGATGTAAATATTCCTGCCTTCAAACAGACGCTTTAGAGTTCATGCTTTCAATCGCAACAGACTTAAAAACTCTTTCATACATCAATCTATCCTATAGTTAAATCAGCTACATTAAATCCAGTGTAATATTTATTCAGTTTTATAAGTTTCCAAGACCCTGTCTGTGCGTATTTTTATGTCATTTTCTGCTGTTATACATGTATGGTTTGTTTCTTTACTTTGTTTATGTCATTTGTGGTAATGTCCATTTTTTGGTGGTTATATGAGCTACCCAGGGATGCAAAAAGAATTACAGCCTTGGCTGACAAAAGTTTTATCGTGTAGCGTATGTTGCAGCA
Organism: Umbra pygmaea; assembly: GCA_016801145.1. Taxonomy (NCBI): domain Eukaryota; kingdom Metazoa; phylum Chordata; class Actinopteri; order Esociformes; family Umbridae; genus Umbra; species Umbra pygmaea. Next base: position 9,977 of record JACXGM010006635.1, on the reverse strand, counting down.
GATATCTGAAGAAGTGTGTTCTAGGGAGGGCAGAGTTCTCTCTCCATTTATAAAATGAGACTACCCCGAGTCATCCCGTGTTACCTAAATCTCCACCACTTCCCGAGTGTTTAAGAGACGGTTCTAATTTTGTAATTTTTATTGTGATTTTCTTTCCCCTATTTACCTCCCAGTCAGAGAACCCATGGTCAGGCTTGAACCCATGACCGTCGTCATGGTGTAGACTGTCCTGCAACGCAGCGACTTAGCCCACTACCCCACGCGGACATCGAGACGATTCTAAGTTTGCAAAGGATTGTTTTTTCACTCTCAGAAAAGGCTTTTCTACCTGTTTATTTATTTCTGTATGGAATTTCTGTATGGAATTTCTGTATGGAGTTTTGCTAATTAACATTAGGGTTTAATTGGGACGTTTGATATCTGTTGTTTTGTTGGTGCGGAATAATTAATTTTAATGTAAATACCAACTGGAGAATTATTTGTTTTACAAATCATTCATCTCCCAAATGCTGATTAGCTGTACACAATGTGTATGACTTCATTTCTACAATTACTTTGGTATGTAGTTTATAATGACAAAAAACACTTCTGGGGTTTGTGTTAAATGGACCTACAGCCTAAGCCGTCAAACACACCCCATAGGTCTCAGCTTTATTGACTTTTAGACAACTACAAGATTGTAATATCTTTCTTTTTCCCCACAGGCCATCATGATGATATTCATGTTGAGACTGTTGCCATGGCGACTCCACAGACGGAATCTCCCACTCAGAGACTAAGTCATGATGAGGGACCGTACAGTATAAATACTCATGGTCAAGTTGAGGGACCTTATAGCATAAACCCTCACGGGGAAGTTGAGGGACCGACGGGGAGTGTGAGAAGTGATGAGAGCTACCCGTTCTTCAGAGCTCCGGAGATGCCCCAGAGTGTGTCCTCGCACTCGGCGCTGCTGCCTAACCACACGGTAAACCATTCCATACAGATGAACCCTCATTCAATTGGTGACCCGCTGCCGGGCAACCGACCAATGATGGGGGTGCAAACTGACAGAGGGTGCCTGGTAAGAGGCGATGCAGGTGGGCGTGGTTTGAAAATCGTCCAGGTAGCTTCCCTATCAACCACTCCAGTAACCCCAACAACAACCATGGCAACACAGGGTGGAGGCGTGAGGCGCCCTGCTCATGTAAGCCAGTTCCAGCGCCACCATGCTCCCCACCCTACCAAGCCACTGTTGTGTCATGAATGCGGGAAGCGCTTCTTTCGGCGGATTGACTTGATCCGCCACCGGGCGGTCCACACAGGGGAGAAACCGGTCATATGCAACCTGTGTGGGAACTCGTTCGTCAACAAGACAACCCTGAGAGTCCACATGCGTATCCACACTGGGGAGAGACCATACATGTGCTCCCTGTGCGGGAAGGGCTTCACCCAGAACGGCAGTCTGACCATCCACCTGCGGACCCATTCTGGGGAGAAACCCTACAGCTGCTCCCTGTGTGGGGCCTCGTTCAACAACCCCAGCAACCTGCGCAGACACATGGTCACACACCCTGAGCAGGCTGGGACACTGACACTCTGACACACACTGCCTTCCCTGGGCCTGGCAGGGCTTTAGGTTCATACAGTCTTCAGATTTCTCATCCTTATATTTGCTTGATCCGTTGTGTCAAGATTATGTTTTTAACCATGATTTTTAGCTACATAAGTCAGGGGTCTGGAGGTTCTCCTTGGAGACAACTGTCTCCTTGGAGACAACTGTCTCCTTGGAGACAACTAACGATGAATTTCTTCACACTACCTGAACCTGCAACTTGTCATAATGCACAATCTGGCTTTCCAGTTGATACTTACCCGGGACCGAAATAATTGTTGTTGAACTGAAAATCAGTCTTGCAATCCTTCGGCGTATGTGACGAAGTTGGCCTGCCAGCCATGGTGCCATCGTTTTTGTTTCTCAAAGACAAAATCTCCATATGCAACAGACAACACCGTTTTTAAAAGACCACAGATCCACACATGACTACTATCAGACAAAAAGCTTGTTTTGAGCAGATGTTTCTCTTGTGTTTTTGCATAACTAGATGAATGTTTTCAAATAGTGACAAACAGCATATGGGTGCTCAGTATTTCATGGCAATGTAGTCTAACAACAGGCATAGCCAGCGTATATTTAGGGGGTGGCCCCCCAATTCAAAAATACACATTTCCCCCCAATATTCATCAAATAATTCCCAGATTTTCACAACGAAAGCTGACAAGTGCATTTGTCCCCCAGATATTTGTAATATTTCTAAATTGAGACCATAATTTTCTGCAAAGGAAGTGGGGACTTCCGCATGTTCACAGTGTGTGATTCAGTTCCATTGTAAAGGGATCTATGACAATACAGACCCCCTCATCACTCAGGCCATGAGAATCTGACTAAGCCTCTAGCATTATAATTATAACAAAATGACTACATGTTTGTTTTAGAATATAACTTAATCTTTTTTATGAAGTTATATACCTTGGAAATATTTTTTTCTTCTACATGTAGTCTATATGCGTTTAAATGGTTTATTGTTTCAGTAAATATTGTAGGCCACATAATGCATTTAACTGGCCATGAGTACTTTTAATTTGAAATAACAAATTATAAATTGCTGTTGAAGCCATCTTTGTTGAGTTCTTGAACCAAGGAGTGTGCCCTCCTATTGCAGAATAATTCTTCTGCTGGCAACACAATAAGGCTGAAATGCTAGTTCTAACAGATTTAGAGGTAGTTTTAGCTGGGTGACCTCAGCCTCCCTTTAGCTTTCCTTTTAGTCCATGGTTGCCGTCAACTTCACACTGTTCTCTATTTAATCGAGACCACACTCGCACCTGATAGAACATGCATAGCGATCTGCTGCACCAAGAATGATGAGACAATACATTAAGTTATTTTTAAGCTATGTTTTACTTCTAGGATTGTAGCTGTTTTAGGAACAGGAAAATGTGAAGGCAAATACATTTTTGTTGTGGGGCCAAGCAATCATTGACTATATTCTGTAAAAGAAAACTGCTATACCTTGAAACCTTTCATTTCAACTCAACTGTAATTACTAAAGAGCAGAAGAGAAGATGACTGTTATTTTTTTATCGCCAGCTGCATGCACGCAGCATCCAGACATTTCTGATTTGCTGGCATTCCATGGTAATGTAGTTTCTACCTCCAGACATTGCATGTATTATAACTATTACAGCGCTAGTACATCTCACTCAACTTGGCAATTTATTTACTAATAATTAGATATTATCTTGTTAATTCAGCCCATTAAACAGAATGATCTTTGAGGAGAGGTTTGAGAATTACTATGAACAATGGGTGGGTACATGCAAACATATAATTAAAACATATTCATTAATAAATACAAAAAATCTAAAGGTTGACCCCATTATATGACTGGTTTTAATTTCATTCCCCCTACTACTCCCAAGACTGTTGCCTGGGGCAATGAGATGAGAATTATGTTGTCTGGCCACATGTTGTAAAATAACAGAAGTAGTCTATTCTGGCTTGAATTAATGAAGAATGTATTTTGAAATTATGGAATTAACTTTTTCACCCACTATCTGCACCACACAGTTAATACTTTTTACCTCTAGAGTGCAGTGTTGCCTTCTTTTAACGATATTATACAGTGGTATTTAACCTAGAGTTTCTTCAACCTTGTGGGGGTCTTTTCAGGAAATTAGGACATTCCTTACATTGTTTCAATACACCACCCACCCCTTAGTTATTTTTATCGTTTATCTGAACATTTTACTTTAGGCTTACTGAAACTTCCAGTCCTTCTAAGGCAAATAACAGAGCATGAGGCAAACGCTGCCATCGTTTTGATGGAATTGCCCATTATACAAATGTGAATGATAGAAAGACCAGTTGAGCATAATTACAGCTGAATATCCAAGAGGAGAGACAGTGCCAGCAACACACAACTGATTAAAATAATCAAGTTTTATGCCACTGTACATGTGTCAGGGCTGCACAATTTTACAATTTGTAAAATAATGAAATCCATGTGCGGACTAGGGGTAGAGGCCAGCCACATTCTACGTTTTCAATATAAATACTACTTATAAACCGAACCTATTTCAATTTAAATCAGTTGGATTTCTGCTACTGTGAACACTCCCTTACTAGAGCAAGTATCGTGTTGGTTCAACTGATATCTGTATTTACGGTATCATCCATCCATTGTCCCCGCCCTCTCCCTGATGATCCTGAGTTCTCCCCCCGAGCTTGACCGAAAAACAAGGAAAGAAGGAGAAGAAAAGAAATCTAGCTCCGTGAATTATATGCTTGGGAAGGAATCAAGAATACGAGACATCGCTCTACTGTAGGTAAGTAACAACAAATATACACGCATGTAAAATATCGTTTGTCAATGGTTCGCAAATCGTATGGTGGGAAAGGAGTGGTCATTAGTGATCAGCACGACTTCTCGTTCCACCGAGAGCATCGGGTTAAAACGACACATTCCGTTTAGTAGAAAGAGCCAGCTTGGAGCCTGTCGACTAGGCCGACGATTCCACTGATTGGCCTACTGTATATTCTACCAACTATGCAATTAAGCGTAGACGGACAGTTCAAATCCAGACTCAAGATTGCTCGCTGTGTTACAGTACCGTGTAACGTTAGCTAATCCAGCCACGCCGAGGTAAACTAGCGCGGTTACGCTTAAACAAATGGTTACATAGCTACAGTACTGTACTTAGCCAAACAAGCCGACAACTAGCCTGGCTGGCAAGCTACAGCCCTGTAGATGCATGGGTAGGTAGGTAACGGTAGTCACTAGTCAGGCAACCAACCGTAACAGGAGTGTTTGAATCCTGCTGCACCCTTACAGTTCATACCCGTTAAATACCTACCCAGTTACATTCCATTGTTTTGCTAGTTAGCTACATAGCATGTTGTCAAAGGTGTTTTTGTTTAGTTAGATGATATAACATTAACATTTAAATCGGCAGTTTAAGTCGATTAGCATTCTTTTTTTTTCAGTTTGAACACCCATGCACCAACAAACAGTTTTTTTTTATTGTACTGTAGGTACCTAGTGTGAAGGGCGGTGATAAGTCTCATTTCAATCCCGGGCACAGTGAACACACAGTTCTGACCACAGCTAACCCAGGTAAGGGTTCCATTCAGGGTTAAAAATTAGCACCATGGCATTTACTAGCCACATGCTGGTAAAATATGCAGGTGGCTGGGAGATTTGCTTTACTCACCAGCCAAAAAAACGATAGGCTGGTAAAATTTGAACATTCACTAACCGTTTGGCTGGTGGATGAAAAAGTTAGTTTTGAACCCTGGTTCCAATTTTTCCATTTAATCATTACAGTACACCAAGTTCTCTTCTGATTTTTAGTGTTTGTACGCTGTGACGTTATTTTACCTTTCCAGTTTCACATTGAGTATATTGTTACATCTGTATGTGTGTGTGGGGGGGGGTGGTCTTGATGTTGAATTCCCCACTGGTTTAATCCTGTCATCTAACCTGTTGGATGGGTCCTGACTGAACTTTGTTTTGGTTGGGTGCGGAACACTGGGGACATGTTCTTTCTGTAAGAAGGATTAAGGTGATGATCAAGTGTGATAGATGCTTCTCTGTTCAGTTATGCTGTGCAGGTGGAACAGGTGTTGCTTGCAGTGTGTTTGTGTGTGTGTGTGTGTGTGTGTGTGTGTGTGTGTGTGTGTGTGTGTGTGACCTGCATGTCTCAGTGTACATAGGCAGGCCTTTGTTTTAGGTGATTGGACTAGATGTCTGTGTCCCGGTGAGGTGTAGAGATTGTAGGCTAAATGTACTACTTGAACATGAATGTGCGTCCATGGAGCTGCTGTTTTCACTTCTACCCATGAGACCTGCAGAGCTGACTGTCCAAGTCTAAGAGCTATAGCCTAACATGCTATGGTAAATGGACTGCATTTATATAGTGCTTTTTTAAACCAATGGCCACACATTCATACAGTGACGGCGGTGTCAGCCATGCAAGGCGCCAGCCAGCTCGTCGGGAGCAACTGGGGTTAGGTGTCTTGCTCATGGACACCTCGACAGTCGGTCAGGAGGACCCGGGGATCGAACCACCTACTAGACCACCTGCTTGACCCACTGAGCCACTGCTGCTCCGCGTAACACTATGGGTGTTAATGTGTGTGTGTTTGTGGACTTGACATTAAGTTTGAAAGGCTCAGCAGGTGTGTGTGTTACTCGTGCAAAATGAAAAGCAGCCTAATTCCTCTGTCTTGTTACTCGACAGGCTCAATCAAACCAAGACTGGGAATGTCATTATAGAAGGACACCGCTGTGTGCAGGGTTTTACAGGGCAGACATTCAGAAGCACATGTTCTAGCAAAATGTGAAGGTTCTAGTTTAGACACCTGAAATATTTAGCATTGTGCAGGAACCTAGAACTCCTTGTAGAAATGACATCAGTTTATAGAGGAGGATGGTATGTGGAAACCGTTTGTCATCCCCTAATGTTCCATCACTCAACCCTACTTCCTGGTCACTTGCTGGTTTGCAGGTGACTAGGCGATGAAGCAGCTTAGAAAGTTAACCGTGTGTGTGACTGCTGTATCGGGGTATCTCCTGACTATGATGAGTCATACAGCCTGACTGCTGCCGTCAGACAAGAGTATGACTCGTGGTGTGTCAGTGTCTTATCAGGTGCGCTCTGACTCCGCTGGGTTCTGACAGTATTTCAGGCCACGTTGGTTGGCCCTCAGGCTTCCACTCTGACCTGGAGATAATTACATCACAGCAGGGCAGTCAGTTGTGGTTGGCTGTAGCGGTAGCATCCTCTTATCTCTTCCTCTTATGGGATGTATTGATTAGTTCACTTCCTCCAGGGAGAGAGAGCTGTTTTGTGTGAAGACCGAAGCCCTAAAACCATATATGAACGTGGAATAGGGATTGAAAGAGAGCTGGGGAAAATCTCTGTTGCTCTTATACACTGTAAACCCCAATCTGCCCATGACACAAAATGTTATTGTTAAGTCCACACAAATGTTCATGACTGTCAAAACAACATAAACTTTATGTTCACTTAACACACATTCACCCCTTGTGAGGTTGACATAATTATTTTACGTTAAGTCAACAATTTGAGTTTTGAGTTTATTCTACTAAAATATATATATAGAGTTAACATTGATTCATTAGTTCAAGGCCAATGAACAACACCTATACTGTGCACTTAGCATATATTTTGATAGTTAATTAAACTTAGTAACTGGTAGGTAAAATGTATACTCAATGTTTTTATGTTCATTTGACAAGCATTCATAATTTTCATGTGATATTTCCCAGCATGCTCTGCTGTATGTTGAAATCCTGGAATTGTTTAATTATTTTAGTGTTTTGTATGGATATTGACTAATTCCACCCTTGCTAAACTAATATTAAATGCATAAATTCTTCTAAATAATCCAATAATTTAATGAAAAATGTTTTTGCACCCGCATCTGTAATGACTGTTCAGATTAAATAAGGAATAACATCTTGCTGGCCTAACTGAAACTGGATTCCAAAAGGGAATTCGCTTTACCTTTACAGGAAAGGTGCTTTGCCTGTAGGGTTAAACCATTATGGGTTGAACCATTTGGTTTGAACCAGAGGTAACACAAGGCAATGTATACTGGGAAATTTTACTGGAGTTGTGGCTTAATATTGTACTCAATAATTTTATGTTACTATAACGTAGTCTTGACTAAATTAATTCAAGTTCATATAACAAGATTACAGCAAATCATTTCAAACTAATTAGATTTTGTTGGAACAATGAGTTTTTTTTTAGTGTATATGACATACAATTGAATGCTTAGAAAACATAAAGCAGTTATGTTGTATGATTAAACAAGTTAAGTTCATCAGACAAAAATTCACAGTCAAAAAGGGTCATGTGACACATTTATTTTGTGTCTAGTGTACTCAATATTTTCATGTTACCATAGTTTACTAAACTAAAAGTTTTGAGTGCAAGCCGTTTCTAAAAAAAAAATGTAGAATTCGGATTTACAGTGTACCTCTGAGATTGAGGAAATACTTTACTGTCACTGCTACATGGTGTCCGATGGCTCACTGGTTATGGAGTTTCGAGTTGTAGTTAGGGTGCTGGTTCGATTCCTGACTGCTAAATGTTTGTGATCTTGAGCAAGGCACTTTACCCTATATTGCTCAAGGGAGATTTTTCACTGTATTCACTATATGTTGCCCTGGATAAGGGTGTCTGCATCTACACCTTAGTCCAGGCTTGCTAGGTAACTCTGGTCCCACTACACACTGCAAGCTTGTTGACTTTATTGAACTTTATTAGTCACTTCACTAGAGCCCTATGAATCTGTTTTATTTTTTGGCCAATTCCGTTGTATTTTTTTATTTCCAAATTCTGTGTTCTCAGTTTTTTTTGTGTTTCCAGTTTTTCCTCAAACCTCCATATAAACACCTTGGGCCAGTTGTTCCCAATTTTTTTGGTTACTGTACCACCAGGGATCCTAGTACCCATGGTTGGGAACCAGGCAGAATTTGTTTGCGCACCAATATTTTTAACCCATCTGACTGCAACTGAACAACTAATTTGCATTCAGAAGCCCACACCAGAAGCAAAAATATAGAAAATACCGATGTAATTAATATACACTTTGCACATGCATTGACTGAGGCTTATGGAGGACCAAGTCTGCCAAAATATGAATTACATATGTAAATAAATAAATGCTCAAAATATAAATAAGCATACAATTAATTGCACAATACATACTGTAAATAAAGAAATGTAGGCAGTAATTAAATTATACAATGAGAAATTAATGTATATATCTCTTTTAATTAGCTTCTTTATTTATTCACCTTTGTAATAATTACCTTTTTTATTGTCTGTTATAATTTTCAACTTTATTTATTAATGACTTATTTTTTTTATTTATGTGTATATTATAATATTTTTGCCTGTTTTATTCTTCCTTTGTATTTTTTACTCTATTTCTTCAACGCTATTTATTTCTCCCTGTCATTTTTACATTTCTGTATGCATTTCTGCCTCATAATGCAAATGAGAAGGGGCTGTGTCTTTTAGGGGTCAACTTCTGCCTGTTGGTTGGTTAGCAGTATAGACCTCAACAGTCCCGAGTCGGGTATGGCTGCAGCCTGGAGCCTCCGGTATCATACCCTCTTACCCAAACCCTTACCATAACCACTCTGAAATCTTGCTTTTAAGCCCATGTGAAATACGATTCTTACTTTTTGACTTTATTTTATTCATTGATATGATCGTCTGCATTTATCTTACTGACAGGTATTTTATTGATTTGTGTGATTGCAGTTACTGTTTAGTTATAAAACAATAAAGTAGGAAGAAGACATAGCGGACCAGACGTGAGCTTTTACTTTGAAAAGTAGAAGCTCGGGCACCGCACCAGGCGGGAGGGCATGAAACGAGAGTGCATGACACGGGAAACTCCAGGCTGCAGCCATACACTCTTGACAGTCCCACGCCTCCTCCGGTTCCAGAAGTAAATTTCCCATTCATTTCTCCCATAGACATCTGGAAAAATCCGTATATAGAGTTTTAGACAATGCCTTAGGCTAACCAGGTATGATGTGAATCATAAGCATGCAACATATAATTTCGAGTGAAAAACGAAATGAAAATCTAAAGGTACAAGTCTGTGTTCCGCTTTTCGTGGATTTTCTTTTCGTTTTTTTCACTCGAAATTATATGTTCTAGACTTCTATGAGTCACGTCGTAGCTGGTTAGCCTAACCGGCAATTTCCACCAACTGCGGAACGGCTGCGGATCCGCTCCGGAACGGCGGCGGAGTCAATAGGTTTCCATTAAAGTCAATGTTTGTATTTTCACTGACTGCGGAACGGCTGCGTTCCGACTCCGTCCCAGCTCCGGCGATCCGCAGCCCTGCGGAGCAGATACGCAGAGCTTCTATTTCTGCCGGATGC